>CM055823.1:1860368-1931894 GCA_029582265.1 Zoroaster sp. YZ-2022
AGGGATTGGTGTGCAGTGATGCACGGAAGGTGTTGAGGAATGTGTTTTAAGGTGTGGTAGTCATTCGCGGTCACCACGCTGTACAGTTCATTTCGTGTTCTACAAATCTATTACATTATCCCCAAAGCAGCTTTTGCTGTTATCCCGTTAACACAAATGGAGCAGGGTTTATTCAACAGTCAGAACAGTGATTCCCAGGCTGCCGCAGCCCTTGATGTGAACAGTCTTGCCGCTATTTTGGACACCAAATTTGAAAAATTGAAGCGGGACCTGAGTGAGGAATCTTCTTTGCAGTTCAACATTGCCCTGAAACGGGCCAAGTTGACTCCCACACAATTCAGCAAGAAAGGTTGTAAGAACCAATACATTCACAACGAGGATGTCAAGGACAAAATTGAGGAAGCCGTGTCAAGCTTGAACAACGGAAAAATTGACAAAGCCAAAGATAGCCTGGCAGAAGGTATAACTTTAATTAACAAACGTCAAAAAATCGTCAAGATAGCTGATATTCATAGGTGGGACACAGTTCAAGCATATGTGTCTGACGATTTGGCTAGCGATTCTGACGACGACAAGCGCTTATCCAAGGCCGTGCGACAGGCTGAATTCAAGCGACAGGAAAGATTTCGTAACCGTCAAGGACGTTCCGCTAAGGCTCGAACCAATCTTCGTCCCTCAACCGCCCCAACTCAGTACCTTATTCATCCGCTGTTACCGCAAGACAACCCTCCTACAACCAAGGAGCCGCTAGCTATAGGGTCAACAGAAATTACCAACCATGCTGGGCCTGTGGCCAAGTCGGTCATTTTCAATACCAATGTCCCCAGAGAGCAGGAGCTGGCCAACATACAGGAGGAAAAGTTTGAAAAGCTAAGTATAAACGATTTTTGTGGCTTTGATAGCTTAGAAAAGAATTTTGAATTTGAATCATCCTTAAATTCAGAATGTGTCGGAGTAGTAGGTCGATTGCGCTCTCCAAACAGTATTGGTTTGATAAGCTTGACCCTCCTTGTTCGTCAAAGGTATTCTTAACCATGGTTACATAATTCCTTTTAAAAGCTTTCCTCATAGCTCATTTAAATAACAATAGATCAAGTTTAAACCATCCAGATTTTGTAGAGGAGGCAATTTCAAGTTACTGGTGACAGGTAGTATAAAGGAGCACATTTCACCTCCGCATGTTGTTAATCCATTAACCGCTTCAGAAGGCAAGAAACTTAGGTTAGTTTTGGATCTGCATGTTAATCAATTCACTTTTGTGTCAAAATTTAAATCTGAAGGGCTCGATACTCTAGCACCAATGTTTTCCACAGAATTTTATTTTTCACCTTTTGATTTAGAATCTGGTTACCACCATATCGACGTTCGAGCCCCATCTAAAGTATTAGGCTTCAGTTGGAAATTCGATTTTTTTTCACATTTGCCGCGCTTCCTTCGGTTTGAACACTGCTAGTCATTGCTTTACAAAAATGTTGAGGCCCTTACTCACTAGATGGCGCTCTATGGGGCATTGTTCAATTTATACATTGACGATGGCATCTCAGGCCATTTCCGACAAGATTTCAGCACTTGCAGCAAGCCGTATTGTTCAGAAGGACCTTGCTTGTTCAGGTCTGAAAGTCAGCGTTTCCAAAAGCGATTTTGTTCCAAAACAATCAGGTACCTGGTTAGGCATGTTAATCGATACCATCTCCATGCAGTTTCGACTGCCTAATAACAAATTGGTTAAGACACAGAATGCCATTAGTGCGTGTTTAGATAAGCGCACGCAGTATGTTCCAGTTCGAGACATTGCCTGCATTGCGGGTTTCATTATCTCTGCTTCAGCGGCCATAGGTCGTTTGTCAAGATTGTTCACAAGACATTTGTACAAAATAGAATCTCGTGACTCTTAGTCAAACAAGGTTTTGTTATCAGCTGGTTACTTAGCCGAATTAGAATCTTGGTACAGTAATTTACATTGCGTAAATGGCCACCCTATCAAGCCAGTGTCTTATGCAACTTCGGCTATATACTCACCACAGGATAGACTGATTTTGACGAATCGAAATCCAGTCGAAAGCTACCGATTGAAACTTCACGATGAAAGCTGTTGCGCATCAAGCATGGTTATGGAACTATTACTACGCATGCGTGAAGTTGTTTGTTGCGTATAAGTGCCCTCCAGTTATTATGAATGAAAAGCGATGTGATACCCGCGACAGCAATGAAACTCGGTAACACACATAGGACACAAACAGCTTGCTGCGGTCGGCGTGTTCACTCGCGCTGCGGGTGGGCTCCATAGAGTTTCCACACCACTCGGAGCGCTAATTGGATTAATCGGTACTTTACGACATAAGGGCCTCGTTGTAACTCCTTCTGGTCCTTGCTCTATGATATTATCTATTACTATACCTCATACATATTCATGATCGAGAGCCGAATTCTCACTGGTCCATTCACCGTCCACGTGCAGATGCTATTTTTGCTGTTTACCTGGCGTCCGCGGTATTTTCTTGCACAGGTAAACACGATGCGCAGTAGTGCGTAGTAGACTGTCGATCGGGCGAACAGTCCCGGGCGGGAAATAGTCCCAACGATCTGTTCCCTGCATCCGGGAACATGCCAGCGGGGAACAGTAGTACGCACGCGCGAACATCGCCTTAGCACTAGCTAGCTATCAGGGCTCTCAATGTTTAGAGGAGTAGGAGGGTACAAGAAAGAAAGTAGGAGGGTGCAGACAAATGGGCAAAGCCCATTTGCCGAGCCACCGGGCGTTCAATGCCCGGGAAAGGCGGGTCCGGCGGCCCTCCCCCAGAAAAAATTAAAATTGTACTCTCTGAGGTGCATGTTTGAGGCCCCTCAAGAGGCATTTGGAGGTTATTTCAACCCGTGGAAAACAGAAAAATGAAGAGTCGGAAGTACGGTAAATGTTTTATTGTTCTATTATTTCTGTTACAACTCGTCGTTTCCATTTAATCAAATCTGTGTTAAATGGTAATTGGTCAATTAAGTGGTAACTTGTACTACAGGGCATCCCAAGATGCTAAGCTTCCTCCTGGGATGCCCCTGTAGTAAAGTAAATTTGCAAGCAGGCTAATGGGATGAATGTATGGAGCCAGTCTCTGATGAACCTTGGATTAAAAAGTTTCAACCTCTGTCGCTTCGTCGCCATTTCTGCACGCACGGCTGGTGCATCATACAGCGAGCTACATTCAGCGGCCCACGTATACGTGACTGTACGTGTCAGAAGTACAGGTATGTGTGTGATCAGAGCGCATGCATATAGCAAGTTGACATGGCTATGGACGTTCATGTTACAAAACACGTGTTGAAGAATGTAATTGGTCGATCAAAGGCGATGTGGGCGGAACTAACTCGCTGTGCATGCCGCGCCCCTGCCTTCTAAATAAGGATATCCCGTAAGTTATGTTGGCTTTGGACATGACTTTGCGTAGTAATTTTTAATATTACGAAACTAACAAACTGCAAAATATTACGAATACAAAACCAGAACTTGAATGTTAATTTGTTTCTATCACAATTGAACTTTAGTTAAATTTCAATAAACCTTGTTTCCTGAAAGAATGAATTTATAAGAGACCAAGCTAGGATTAATTAAAAACAACTGCTACTACTAAACAACGATTTTAAGAATTAAGATTATTTTCAGAACCCAATATTTCTCGTTCAAAATCTGTTGCGGTGTACTGATTGTTACTTAATGATAAGTTATAAATCATGTTCACTTTGGTGGGGTGGGAGTTTTGCGAGCATTCATTGCCAGAGGAATACCAACAGTCATGTTCATGTTATCAGGCCGTAAGCGGCTCCGCTTTGCCGTGACGACATTTCCCGAGGTGCGGAAAACCGCGTTTGTACAGCACTAACGTTGCCGGAATATCAAGATATTTCTTGCCGATCCTTGCGACTGAACCGATCGGAAATTGACAGTCACCAATGACATGATCATTACATAACTCGACAATGACCGACTTAACACCTCCCTCTTTATGTATTTCTTTTGAAACAAACTGTCACCTTGTCGGCAAATTTATGTAATACACAAGAAAGCTTGGTATCGGTGGGTAAATAAATGTTAATGTTGGCGATATGCTGAGGGATGGTCGGTGGCACATGAAAATAATTACACAACAAAACCAATTTCAACACCACTTTTTTATTAGGACAACAATTAATGTGGAAATCCCCTATAAATAAAATCCTCTTTTTTTTACACATCGTGGTGCACACTCCAGTGCAGACATAAAGCAGCACTTAAGGTCCTACTCATCCAATTACTGTGAACAATAGGCAAACATTCCATCCTGAGCAGCTAGTTTGATACTTGTGTGTAGCATGCATACGTGCCGCAGCCAGGCTATTTGAGTCTTTAATAATGAATGGATACAATGTATCACATTGAACAGTTTGACAAAAGTGTATGGAAAGTGTACAGGAAACATCGTTAACCAATCAGGATACAGCTTACACCATGTCGCTGAGAAAACTGACTAGTTTTGTCGTGATTTCAGGTAAATAAAACTTACATCGACGCACCGGCGATAATGAATCAGTTTTTTGCAGAGAAGTTCACAGAAAGGTGAAAAAATATTTTTGGTCATCCGGTGAAAAGTAGCCGGCGGCAAAACCTGCCGCAGGCGGCGACCGGCTACTTTTGAGAGCCCTGAGCTATACGTACGTACATACACATGAAAAGATGGCGGCACACGTAAATGTCGCGTTTGAATTTACCAAGCTTAGTGATGCCGAACTAGAGAATATTGTGAATATGTATGAGGTATAGTAAAACAAATATAACATGGTTTATTTCGGGTGGACAGTCGATATTAGCTTCCCTCGGTATTGAAAGTTGAGAAACTAGTTTCTCAACTTCCAATACCTCAGGGAGCTAATATCGACTGTCCACCCTCAAACCATGTTATATTTGTATACCAATCCTGTACAGTGGTATTTATAATAAAACACAAGCAATACGTTCTTACCTATAAATCTCCAATGTCTCCATCTTCGCCGACATTTATAGAAAATACCAGTTCCAAAACAGATAGCAACTGTATGAAACAAAGAAAATGCAAGTTTTAATTGTAACAAATTGTGTGTGTTTTGAAAATGGTAAAGTATTATTATCAATTTAGATTTTTAGATTTTTTTTTACAAAATAAAAGAAAATGACGTGATGTGAATCATCTTCATTGTAGTAAAAAAGACAATTCATATTGTTTCATCTGTCCAGTAGGCAGTACACGGCTGTTTCACGCCAGATGTGACGCAGAAGAAGTTTTCCCCAGACCAGTAGCCACTCATGCATAATTCATGCAAAACGATGACGTCACGCCAATAATGGCTGCCCCATAGATCACAGAGCTGACGAAAACAGGGATTCGAAATATCAGCGAAATTAAACCTTCACACGAAGGAAATAGATGTTCTATTAAACTTTTCTGATGAATCATAATTAAATTATACTGTTGTGGTTAGTGGGTGCTTACAAAATTTAAAAGCCGGGAAAAAACAATTTTTACGTCATATTCAGACATCGTCTTTCGTTGTTTGAAAGATTCAAACGACGTTCCAAAACCTCCCTTTTACTTAACAGGGGCTAGTTTAACTTTTCAAGTAGGATTATTAAAACGAACTACTATGTTCACTTTTTAAACGTTTAATCTCACGTAGGACATTTCGTTTAAGTATTCAATAATGTTGTTGAAAACTTGTAAAAACCGAGGCCTAACAAAACTGCCATTAATATCGTTTGCGAACGTTCCGTGCAGACGGCCCAGCCGCAGTAACTTTTTCGCTGGTAATCCCATTAACTCTATCATTTTGTACGGTGTTGTGTGGGCACCGGTGATATACGTCAGAATGGCGCGCTATGTAAATACACTAGTTTACACACAAAACTTTCATCAATATTCTACACAGTAGATTATACGGGAGTAATGATAAAAAACGCACAGGAACAAAGATGAGTTTCAGTGATATTTACACATTTTATTCATTATGAGTTTCAAATTCCATCAACAAGCTCTAGGAAAAATTTGTAGAGTATGTACAAACAGAATCACAATTCACGGTTCTCGTAACCTTCCAAAGGAAACCAGTGAGTATAGCAAAGAATTATTTAATAATTTCAGTATAAGTGTATGGGAAGATTCAGCGGACCAGCATCCATCAAAAATATGTGAAAAATGTTCAAGAAAACTAAGACACTGTAAATCTGGAGAACGATTTTATACTGTTCAGAGCCTCAAAGGTAAACAGCGAATCCAACAAAATTGGCCAAAGCATACAAGAACTGGAACTTGTTTCGTGTGTGAACTTTTTACGCAACAGTCTAGAGGAGGACCGCAGTCTAAACCAAAGGCTGGTAGGCCTAAATCAACAATAGCTTGTACACAAACTTTGCCCTTTTCACTGAGCGATGACAATATATTTCATCAATTAAGTGATGCGCAACATCTGGAATATCCCATTAGTTTTGAAATCATTGGTCATCAGTGGAACAGTCACTCTTCATTTGTAGTATTTGTCTATGTATACTGGGAAAGCCATCAGTTCAGACACCGTGCCAACATAACTTGGTGCGCAATGTTTGACACAGTGCTTCAAGCATCTCGTTAAGTCCAAACATCAACTGCCCAATATGTAATCAACATGTACAGTATAGCAGCATCACTTCAAGTCCCAGAGTGCTAAGTGTTCAACTGGACAATCTAAATGTTGTGTGTACAGCATGTGATGGCATTGGACAACAACCCATTATTGCAACATGAGTGCCGTGTTAAACAGCCCAAGCCAGTTTCAAATTCGCCGGTCTCCAAACTGGATGAAAAAGAAAACGACCCCGAACCCTTTGACCCAACAAGTGCTGCAGAGATGCTAAAAAAATTTTGCGAAGGCCCATAAAGTTGGAGACCCCCTTCCCCCTGCAATAGAGGCAGCTACAGACAAATGGTTGAAATTAAAATCGGCCAAGTCAGGAGACTGTACCACCATACACACTGGAGGTCGAGTAAGTTTTAGCTAATTTAAATTGACATAAGTACATGTTTGTACATGTATATTCACATTTTAACATTGTTTATAAAATATAAATTTAAATTAAACTATGTCCAACTATAAAAAAAACACTTGATAAATCGAAAATACAATAGTATGCTTTTATACAAAAAAATAATTAAAGAGTGGTTTAAGCTTCAATCATCTAGTGCTTAAAAAATTAAGAAATACAGACTTGTCTTTATCTCATTTCTATTCTATTATTTACAGCCTGCTCGTATCCAAAAGGTGACCCCACCAACCAAAGTCACGCCTAAAATACAACAGAGTGCAACTTTATCAGCTGACACAGCCCTTGCCATGATGCAAGATTGCCATCTGGCCTGGGACCAGCTAAGGAAGCTTCCAAGGTAGTTGTGAACAAATATTTGTAATAATGCTTAACAACAAATAAATTTTTGCAGTTAACTATTTCATGAAAATTGAATGAAAATATATCATAATAAAATTTATAAATAAATATGAGTGTGCAAATCTACATCTATTTCACTTATGTGGCCAATAAAATTTTACAGGAATCCACAACATTAATTACCCACAGATACTTTGACAACAGCTTCAAAATTACTTCCGAGAGAAAAATGAGACAAAAACAAAACAGCCTTTTGAAGGACAATTTGCAAGGGGAGAAAATAAACCTTCTCTTCAACAGCACTACTGCTGATGGCAAAAATGGTTTGTCAGCACAAAGTGTTCCCTTTGTGTTTGTCAGAGACATTGCTGCCATGATAGTAGACTACCTGGATCGTATCAACAGGTAAATATTGTCACAACACTTTTGTTAAATTTTAATGTTTCAGTTAAAGAATGTTTGTTTTACCTTAGCTAGTAATATCAAGTGTATGGATAATAAAATAAAATAAAAAATACTCATTGACCAACATACAATTTTTTACATGAATACTGTCATTTCCATCCACAGGCAAGGTATCTTAACATGGCATGAAGGTGTCATTCCCCATGATGAAATATGGATTAAGTTTGGTGGGGACAAAGGGGGCAACTCATTTAAAATGAGTTTTCAAATCTCCAATGTCCCCACACCCAAACTCACTCACAAACACCATCGTTTTTGCATGCTTTGAGGCCACCGATTCCTATGCTAATCTCCTGTGCACACTTCCACCAATAATGGACCAGATTGCTAAACTGTCAACACAGACATGGCAGTAAGTGCTTTTTTGTTGAGTTTTAAATGCACATTCAATGAAAATGTGTAAGTCTCTCACTGCCTATGCCAAATCAATGCTTTTAAAAACAGACATATTTTTTGCATCGCTTCTTTTGCAGTGACCGATCTTTCAGACTCTTTGGCTAGAATGTCAGCATGCAAAATACATAGAATATAAGAAATGAAATGATACCTCTAATCCATCAATGCATCTGTGTAGGTTGTGATTAGGCCCAAGTGGCACTCCTGAAAGTGCATGTACTTTTTAACATAATAAATGCCAATATAAAACATTCTGATTCAACGAACATTGATCACATGGGGGTACACTAACGCCCTGGCAATAAAGACCAACCAGCAAGTATGCCAAGCACCAGACCAGCTGTTATGAGCCATGCAACATGAATTTAAACCAATCATAGTGTACAAGTTTGTTGTTTGCATCACACAGACCAACACACAAAGATTTTGTCCATCTGTGGATTTGTTGTCAGTTTCCCGCTGGGTCTTTTTCGCTGCAAATGACTTAATATTTAATTTTTGTAAATGAATTAACCCTCATAGGTTTAACACTCAAAGACACTCAAAATTTGTATGTCTCTCTTAACCCATTGACTTTGTGCAGTGCACTCAAATACATGCAAGCACATGTGGCTGTGATAGGAGGTCAAACCAAAACCAATCAAAGACACTCAAAATTTGTATGTAACTCCCAACCCATTGACTTTGTGCAGTGCACTCAAATAAATGCAAGGACATGTGGCTAGGATAGGTCAAACCAAAACCACTCGACAGTACATACACAGCTCTGTGTGACTCTGTGGTTTGACCTACCAATTGGCAATGCAACCAAAAATACTCAAGTGACTGTCTGTGGGTGCGGTGCTTACTGGGCCAAATTTCAGCATGGGCATAGGAGGGTTAACATGAGCATTTATAAATGGGCATAAAAGGCGATATATTGGGTTATTAAATAATTTTCCATGAAATATTCCTCCTTAGGCACAACAAATGTTGTAAATTACCTGCACCGTCGAGTACTATGACTAGATTCATGAAAATGAGGATTATTTTCTTTTCTTCTTGGTTCATAACGTACCGAATACCGGTGTATGCCTTTAGGCTTGGATCTATTAGTCCAGTTTATCAATTGTAGAAACAGAATGTCAGCTGTCATTTGGTCCTTGGGAATGTCATTGATTTTTCATGTCCTGCATGGCTTACACACTCAAGTGAAAGCAATTCTAGCAGAATTGAAGATTTGGTTAATTAATTGTATTTGGTGTGGACCAACGCTAAGGCTCAACGAAAATACTGATCAACACTAAAATCATGTCGTGACGTAATTCGGCGATCTACTATCTTTGGTTACCCCCAATTGGCACCCCCAAAACATATGAGGGCGCTAGACCAGACTTAACATGGGACAGCTCGCCTCTACACTAACCCCTCCCATCTCGAGTAATATTTTGTTGAGTTTAAAACATTGGATTAAAAATAACCATTTTGAGGTTTTTGTATGTTTGGAGAGTATTTTGAATTTTTTTGAATATTTTGTGAAATTTATAGAAAATTTAGGAAATATTTTGAAAACTTGTCTACCGCCTTTCATAGCTCTGGAGCTGAGGAATTGTTTGTGTGTTAAAGGAAACAGAAACTGCCTGCCTGTTATTGATCTTTTGAACTTTTCCATTTTAGTGAAGATTTTTCTTTGTAATAATGAAATACCACACCATAATATAAGTACAAGGAACAACAGCCGCTTACCGGATCTAGGTCCGACTTGATCATGAGACGAAAGTTCCACATTTAATTAGCATGAAACGAAATGAATGAATTTTAGCCAATATTTTCTTGTTAAATGAAGTAAGCTGAAGTTTAAGTTCGTAAGTGCTAAGTGTCCAAAAGCCTCTACAATTATAGACTTCAATAGACCCATGTACTGATGACGTCACGATTTGTTGACATGTGCGCTTTCTTATGGGATTCAGGTCTGGACTACAGACTCAAAGCTTGATAGAAAAGCGCACATGTAAACACAGCATGACGTCATCAGTACTTAGGTCCATTGTCGTGAGTTCTCTTTGAACAATTTTAAAGTGTTTTTACTTGAGCTCTTCACGGTACCGTAACTTCGTTGATTTTACCATATAATGACATGAAATTTGGAAACAATTTGTCACTCTTGCGATATTTTAACATTTTAACTAAAAAGAGCAATGTAAATTTGATATCTGCTATATTTTTAGAATATCAGCGATACAATGTATGTCGGCGATATTTAATTAAGACAGTTTTGAATTTGAATTAATTCTTACATCCACGTATCCACTAAACTGGCACGGTGCTCAAGACACCTAATCAGGAGTATATCATTTCTGAATCTCATGTACTAACAACCAATTATTCTTCATTCACAGATATCCATTTTACTGGGTGGAGACAAGCAGTAGACTAAACCACGGGCCGAACGCGTTCGGCCCGTGACAATTACTTTATTAGTTAATTTTGTTCACTGTGTCATTTCTAAACGAGAAAATAGTGAATAGTGTCGTTCCCCCCCCCCCCTCGGTTTCTGTACATCTCTCATGATTCTTATCTTATTAGCGTGCCCATATCAAAAGAAAAATGATTTAATAACAATTGGATTTTAGAGCGCCAAATTGCCAAAGGAAGTACTTATTATTGGGCCAATATCAATCCTTAACCTTTGAACCTCTACTCACAGATACCCACTGTACAGTGAAGTGTCTTGCTCAAAGAGACAAAAGTACCACGGTCGCGGCCAAGATTTGAACCCACATTCTGACGACTCAGCCATAAGAACACAAGTCTGATGCGCTAAACCGCTCAGCCTTGGCACACCACATTTTATCAATGATGAAATAACAGGAATTTACTGTCGTTTTCCCCGAACTCAATTTTCTACCTTAATGAGTTTTTATGGTTTAACAATTGAAAAAATTCCGTTTCCTATATCTTTTAATTAAAAATGTACCTGAAAGACATTTCTTCTTATAATTTATTTGTTCAAGAAGGTTGCCGATTGGCATCTTTCATACATTAACACTGCTCTATTTTAATGGAGGTATACTTAAATGTGTCAGTCAATACAGGCAGCCGATTACATAAAAAGTTTTATGGATTTTGTCTACAAAAGAAATCTTTGTTAAGTCATTTTAAGAGTAATGTAATTTCAATATGTATTTGGATTTAAAATAAAAACTGGGGCAAGGAAGTTAAGTATTGTATCTGTACTTATCTGACCGTAATGTGTCTCTGTATAATTATGTGACTTGTTTAAATCAAACGGCAAACTTGAATAAAAAACGATTTCCAATCCACGACCTTTTTCGTGCCAAACTGCGATTTGCTTATTTTTTTTAAGAACAAAATGTTTCCAATCGCGTTGATGATGTACAATTCCTTTACAAAGAAATAAGAAAAGACGAACTCATATATCCAAACAACTTTCTAACTAATTATTACTTTAGTGTGGCAGTCACGATACACTGTACATATGTCAACCCTACTGACCCTATACATCGTCCTCGACTGACGTCAACGACCGTGGCCTAGTATGAGAAGGCCAACGGGGCAGTAAAATATTGTAAACTGTCACTTTCTCTGCATCCAGTTTGATTTAAATTTAGAAAAGCCCAAGTTCCACTGAGGGAAAGAATTGTCCTCTTACGTTTAAATATCGCCTTCCTGATGTTGCCCTTGCAAAGTCATCCCTTCAGTGGACAAAATAACCCAAGTATTGGCCATAAAGTGTGTACTAATAACACTGAAAATGATTGATACTGTTGCCTGAGTTAATGTTAGATTTGTTTCCCCTCTAAAGTGGACCTTGGCATTTTTTTTTCCAGGTTATTAATAGATCACATTCTCAGGCAACGTATAGTGATCCTATGGGGGATCATAAAGCTTGTAACAACCAGAACAGCTTGGGACAGTGATCGGGTAAGTTGGCAGGAAACCTATAAATTGGGCGTAACTTCCTCAACAATAAGAACCTAGCTACTACTATAGGTGGTGGCAAAGTGAAGGTAATGTTGGTGATATTGAAAATTCTTTCCCTTTAAAAGGTGTAGGTTTGGTTGGATTATTTATTCAGTAATACTAGGTGCGTCAAACACACCGTTTTACCCCACTAGACAAGGCGTAACAAGCATAAGAAAGCAGCTTATTTTTGATATCATAAAAAAATCTAATCCTTTCTTTACTAGAATGCTAAAGAAAAATTCAAAAATATTTTAAAAATACATGATAAATAGCATTCTGAATTTCCCACCTCCGCCCGGCTTGTTTCAAACAACGTTACCAACGCATCTGAACTTCACAATTTACCCGGAAACAGTTGTCGTATCTAGTCGAATGCGGAACTGATTTTGCAAGGAACTGATTTCTACGTGCGCGTTATCGATAGGCGAGTCGGGGGGTGCAGAAAACATCGATGAAAATCCGTTTAACATATTTTAAAAACAATGCCAATTTCGCAAAACGCGGCACCATAAACCAAAAGTACGAATAATAATCAATCCCCACATGAACTTGGAATGAAATCGGACGTCATTTTCCAATAGATAATACGAGATATAATCGCACGTTTTTCTTCAGACGGAAGCAATTTTTCACGACCGCCACGGTAACGCGGAGTCACACACACGATGCAGTTGACCGAGCGAGAGAGATCTACGATCACTCGTTAAAAGTGTCGGACTTTCTCCCGAAAATCAACATGAAATTGCCAGGATTTCGGAGGAAGATGGTGATTACAATTTCCTGAACATTAACATGTTATAAAGTGGAATTTATTTGTAAATACATTATTTCTTTTTGTCTCAATTTATCGCTATTCTAATCAGAAGATTTGAAAGAAATGCCGATTCGGTGCGTGCATGCTGCATGAACTGTAGCGTTTGCAATACGATTGTAATGCGCATGTGCAGTAGGCTACTTGTGGTGTGAGGATTGCATGCAATACGATCGTGCAGCGCATGTGCAGTAGGCCACTTTTTTTGGATAAACAATGGGGAAGAAAACAGTGCACAAATCAATGGGGAAACTGCAAATCAATTTTAACTTTTTACTTTTTCATGCAATTTGCCCCCAAAAACAACTTTACAGATTATTATATTTGGAGATAAGAGCTATGATAAAGTTAAAATACATGATTTTTATTTTATTTTTAAGTTTGAAGGATTTTTAAAAAAATATCACTGGCCTCACACAGAAATTTACTAAAAAGACCCCCAAAAATCGGTGAAAATTCATACTTTTTGACTGGATCATTCACAGCATTTGCTTTGAAGTGGGACTGGGACAATGGAGATTTGAAATTATTGTCAAGATTTATAAATTATTGTCTTTATTTATAACGTTATGCATATATAATTAGCTTATTGAAAAACAAGGCTTTTGACCCTAAATTACCTGTGAAATTATTATAATTGTTTTTCTTTTACTTTGAGTATATTGGTATCCAAATGTTTACTCACTGACCAAATTTGAGTACCCTCAAACGAGGTACGATGGATGAATTCTCATCCACAAGTCAGTATTTTCGTTCCCCTAAACAAATAATAAACACCACCCACTTATCAGTCAATGATATCTCAAGCTGGACCATAACACACATCCTACAGGGGGTTTCATTCAACAGGAGTCAGTGATGTTGTCGGGAGGGGCATCGAAAAATTCTGCCAGTATGGTTTGTGCACAAATTTGGACAGCATGCTCTGTGTACAACATCAATGCATGTTGGATGCATGGGGAATTGAATACACTTCGAACTCGTCCAGTGATAAGTGGAACCATCTGTTCAGTCACTGGGTTAGTAGTAGATAATTATCTTTTGATCTCTTGCCTACAGTGTAAGTTGTAATGCCCCCCCCCCCACCCCAGCCTTTCTTTCAAGACATACATGTACTAGAGTGGGTATGTGGCTTGTTTCAAGTATGTAAACAATTGTGCCAGGTTTCTAAGTTTATTACAGGGGCTTGTGACAATAGCTTGCACAATGTTGCACAATAAACAGTTGTGGAATAAACCATGTGGCTTGGCTTGCATGCTACAAGGAGGGCCATACATGTTCATTCTTGAACATGGCGTCCACCAGTAAACAAATTAATAATTTTTTCAATTAATTATTATTATTTTTTTTTACAAACAAATAAGTTTAAATTAATTCCATAATACCTAGACATGTAATCAACACAATTAGATAACACAATCGTTGGGTAACTGCCAACGTAACCCTATTCACTTATTAAAACCGTGTGTCTGCTGTTTCTGTCAGGGTCACGACGTTCACGACCAAAAAGGTCCCTCGTTTGAGGGTTAAAATATGCAAATTTTGAGAATTTACTGTGATTTCGGCTTAAAAAAGGCCCATTTTGGCACTTTAAGCTTTTTACTGAGCTATATCTTCATAATGTGATGTATCCTCTGGAAAAAACCCACTGATATGACAAATATAGGCAACATACATACAAGAAAAGGTGAATTGAGATGCTTGATAGGTGTAAATAAAATAAATGAGATGGTATAAAAACATTTTTTGTTTATTGTTGCTTTTTTGACATTTGTTGTCTAGGGAAAACAGCACATTCTGAAATCTTTATCGGACCATAACTTGGTAACACCTTGACCAATTTTTAAAATTAAAAGTGTTCTGTAATCTACTCACCAAGCCCTTTAAGAAAAATTCCAACATAACTTCCTATAAGCAATTTTAAATTTTTCATTGTCCCCCCTAGACTAATAGTACAACATCTCAAAATATCACAGCACAAACAATGAACAAAAACAAATTAAAGACAGAAAACGGAATATCTTGATAGTAGGCAGGTCAAACACTCACAGCACAGCTTACCGTGTGCACGTTCCTCGTAAATACACTCGGTATGAAAAAATTGCTAACTTTTGACATGTAACATTACGATGTGAAATATCAATAAAATGAAGAAATAAATACCAGTATAGTGATGTTGTTTTATCATTCCATCGTGTTTTTCGGGTTGATTGGGTCCAAAAATCTTGTACTAAACACCATTTGAAAAACACCTCCGATCGGAAGCGCCATTTATCGTTGAGGGACTTCAGCACGGGCGCTTTTGTTCCCCTATGCCCTCAAGAAATGGTAGATTCCGATGCGTTCCTGTAAACGTGGCGATCCAGAATCTAGAAATATAGTCTCGGAAAAGCCCAAGCTTTCATGGGTATATGGTCCGAGAATTTTCAAAATGGCATCCCTGAGTGGCAAACGACGATTTGATAAGGAATTAATCTTTTTCCCCAAAAATACCTCAAAATATAAAATTTCGGAATAATTATGTTAAAGTAGAGGAGTTGAACTTTCTTTTACTTTATAGTTTGTAAAGAAAATCAATTAAGAACGCTACGAAATCAAAGGCCAAACATGGGAATGCGTGATTTTTTTTTCAGTTTCGGAAACCACTGACCACGACGATTTAGTTGGATTTTTTTCACGCAGTCAAGCGCGTGTCGGGATGGAGCAGCGGTGAACTAGAGCTTCTGCTCTCAGAATATAGACTTCCATGTTATTTTTTTGTTTTTAAGTGTGCAGTTACTTGCAATCTTGTAAAAAATATCCGAGTTCAACACAGAAAATAAGATTAAACGAGGAAAAAATCAGAAAAAATGTACGTTGTTTTTCATACTGCATGGGGGTCATGCACAATAAACGAAACGACAATGTAAGGAGTCACGTGATATCTTGTAACTACAAACGCAATGCATACGTCACCGTCATTGATTTGTCGGCTGTTCTATCCTGTAGTGTTACTCCCGTAATTTATATTTTTTATACTGGTTTAGTGGTTATTAAAATTAAATTTAAAAAGGCAACATTTTTCATCATAAAATTAGCTTTGTTTCCAACATGTATTGTTTAAAATTTAAAAGGAATTTTTCACTTATGGAAAAACGATATTTTCTTTTTCAATTACCTTGACTTATTAAAAATTTTCAATAAAGGCAGGGGGCAGAGTTTCAGTTTCTTAATTTCTGTAATTTTACACAAACTTGTTGGAAAAAATCGTCCACTTTTTGACTTATCATGGGAAACATGAATAAAGTTGCGTTTATGAAGTTGGAGTAAAAATGGAATTTTTTATTTTAAACAGATCACTGGCAAGGCGTTCCAAACTTAGCTTTTAGTACAAACAATACTTGTGCCAAATTTCATGCTTGTCAGATGAACCGTTCTCAAGCATTTATGCATATTAATTAGCTGGACTTAGTCATTTTTCACGAAATCCATCTTGTCCCGTGATGGAACCATAGCATAATGGACCATGTTTAAATTAATGAGCCGTATGTCCAAAACTAAAAAGAAATGTGTCATTTTTTTATTTTTTATTTCCCTGCCCAAATATTGGTAAAATTTAAAACTTGATTGACCAAATCTGCTAATTGATGTTGAAATATAAAAGTAAAAATGTAAAATATTCAAATTTCCTCTTTTTTGACCAAAATGGCTAAAACAGCTATTTAAATTTGACCTCATTAATTTGCCATAACTCAAGAACGGTAGGTCCGATTTCAATTTTTTTTTTCTTCAGATTTGTGTTTCTTTCATCAAGCCCTTCAAGTTAAGATCCATTTGAAATGATTTACGCACAATATTAAAATTTGTGTGACCTGCCTATAATGATAGATCAGGACAACTCACAAAGCCTTAAAAATCTGTATAATCCTCAATTAACCCTAAATGACGCACCTAAGGTTATATAATCAACTGGACGGTAACTTACAAATGAAATTAGCAGTTTGGTGTTTCAGTTTGTTTCAGTGAAGGATTCTCTTGTAAAATGCTGAATTTCAATGCATGATCATCAGCGTGGACGTCTTGAGCGCCGTTTTTTGAGATGCACAGAATTGTGGCCATCAGAAAATTGATGTTGGTATAATGACTCACCCCCAAACTGTTAAAGTTAATGGGGGGCACAGAAAATGTACCCAAGAAGAAAAACATTTGAAATCATGTTTCATCTTATTTCAGATGGTTGTAAAATTGTTTTTAACCTTGAAAATAAAAATACTGTTTTCGATTTTTAAAATAAAATGGTATAATTTGGAGAAGCTCTTAAAACTTTTAATGAATATTCTTGAAAGACCAATAAAATGGAAGGTGGTTAAATTTCTTGCAAAAAGTACTTTAAAACTTTGAAATGTGTAAAATTGCTGTTAACATTTTGTCAAATAAAAGATTTCTTTTCATAACCATGATATTAATGTTTCATTTTCTCAATAATTTTCCACTACCGTCGAAATAAACACCAACAAATTAAGTAGTCTTCGTTCGGTTCTTCTATAACTTAGGAATGTGTCCAATTTGAGGATCAGTATTTCTTTAAAAAAATCATTGCAAATACAAAGCATTCATATATTTTGGTTTCCACAGACAACAGCTTGTTGACGGCATAGAACAATAAAATCACAGATGTTCGTGAAAAAAAAATTGAGATCATGTAAATCTCTTACTATTTGTATCTACATGTAGTAAAATCAGTGGTTAAACAACTTTTTCCACTTTCACAAGCACTAACTTTCCAGTAAATCATACAATTTCACTATGATTTTTATTTTTGTGACAAGTATGACTTAGACAAGTTTATGCAACCATTAATATATGGGTCATTCCGTGTCAAATCAACCAGAGGTCCCCAGGTCACCCTCTCAGATTTACATGAAACTTTGTTAAACTGTTCCACTATGGCCAAAATGAACACACACAAAAAAGTAGATTCATACTCCATATCGTTTCCGAGATACGGCCTCTTGAAATTTGCTTAAAAACCCCCCTTTTTGTGATCCGCCCCCCGGCCGAGTCGCGAAAACGTGCCATCACGCTTTTTTTCAACTTTAAGAGCCCATAATTTGATAACGGTAACAGCTATAGAGCTGCAAATTTGTATTCTAACTTACTTTTGGCCCTAGATTCATAATCTGGCCTTAAATAATAGATATCTCATCTACATTTCAAGTTACTTACCCCCAAAGTAGGCACTTTATTCAACCGGGAGTGATTTGGATGATTTTTGGGGTCACCCTGTGACCTCATCAGGGGTCACATGAATCCCAAATCTCAGATAAATCATCTATAGGTGCATTTCTATTACCAAAATCAAATATGAGCTAAATAAAACATTTATAAAGGAGTAGCATTCATCCAAAGTTGGGTCCAGGTGAACAAAAATAAAAAAAGACCCCTTCCGTCATGCGAGTGGTCCCCGCTGTGGACAGTTTTTTTTTTTTTTTTTTTTAATTTACAGCAGTTAAACATGTACATCAGATCTACTTATATACCAAATTTCAGCTTTGGTACTCAACTCCTTCATGGTCAGGTTGCATTTTGAAAATTACACCATTTATCATGATTTTTTTACTTGATTTGGCCTACTTGCACGCATTATAAAGACCTGAACTGCCACATCCATATTTAATTCCATCTCAAAATTACCAAATTATCACAAGAGCTATGTAAATTACATTGTAATAAGTTTGTCCTCTTTCTTGGAAGAATTCAAGGTGATTTACAGTTATTAATTTATAAACAATACTCTATTGTCCAGGAAATCAGTAGATGGGTAAATATCACTTCAAGAATTTCTTGACACAATTTGCAGTAAAGTTGATTCTCTAAGAGAGTACCACCTTACTGTATAACTGGTAATTTCACAAGAACATTTATTTTCGCGCTGCGTAACGATTAGACAGCTAATTTAAAACACGCGAATTTATTACCCGCCCGGTGGGAAAGCCCTCTGCCCTAATTACTAGTATAGCCATGATCCCATGACCTTGTACCTGCCTGAAACAAAGAGTCGGCAACCCGTTCTAATAAGTATAAGCATACGCGTACTATAAGCATACGCTGCATTATAAGCATACGCGTACATTACTAGTACTAGTTAACGTTTGTGATCACTGCACGTGTATATAAGCATTGTGCATAGCGCCGTGCAACGACGACTTCGGCACTATAATTAGGTCACCTTTTGAAGTGGTAAAATACGTGTCAACCACATCGTGTGCATTGTACTACAAGTCAAATATTTACCGTGCGCGAAAGCAACAACCCGCGAATGTGTCAGTAGGGTGGCTGAGCGTGAAAAATTACTCGCGCGAAAATTACCAGTTATACAGTATTACAAAATCGCAGTCTTCATATTTGCGCTCACTGAAGGAAACGCTACCAGAAGATACAGCCATAGTTTTGTTGGACTTCGCTGAGAATTACAGCTTTTTGGTGCAAGATGCTATCCAGGGGTATTATTGGGACAACAGCCAAGCCATGCTGCACCCATTTGCCATCTACCATATGGAAGGAGGTGAACTGAAATGTGCGAGTGTAGTCGTGATTTCAGACTGCATGAAACATGAAACCACAACTGTCCATGCTTTCATATCCAGGCTTATTTCCTTTATCAAAGAGCAGCTTCCTAGCAAAAGCAAGCTGATATACTTCAGTGATGGGGCAGCCAGCCAGTATAAAAATCACAAGAACTTGTCCAACCTTTGCTACAACTTATCAGACCATGGACTTGCAGCCGAATGGCATTTTTTTGCAACCAGCCATGGAAAGAGTTCATGCGATGGTTTGGGTGCCACCACAAAGAGGCTGGTAGCAAGAGCCAGTCTGTAGGCTACCGAGGATAAACAGATTTTGACCCCACAGCAGATGTTTGCATGGGCTGATAAACACATCACGGGCATCAAGTTCTTTTATGTCAGCAACGATGATGTGAAATGTAATGCAGATAAGTTCAAGCTAGTTGATCGATTCTCCTCATCAAAGACTATATCAGGTACTCGATCACACCATAGTTTTGTTCCTGTGACTGATAGAAAGGCACAACTTAAAATGCGGCGACTCTCTGATGACAAGGTTTTTAGTATTGTTTCCATTGGAGATCATGCAGAAATACATCAAGGTACTGATGCAACAGAGTACCAACCAGGTCAATACATCGTATGCATATATATGACAATGAATGGTACATTGGCACCATAGTTGAGAGATCAGAGGAACAAAATGATGTCTATGTGAAGTTCATGTGAAGAGCAAAGAACTCAAATACACTCTCCTGGCCACATGACTCCCGCAATGAGTGTTGGATACCATTTCAAGATAATAATAATAATTTAAATTTTTTTTCTATTGTGCCGTTTCCATTTAAAAATGATCAAAAGCGCATAACAAAAAAAAAGGTGTGATATGTACCATCAGTGCTCCAGAACTGCAGGGACAAGGGGGCCGTCAGTATAAATTATCTAAAGCAGACTTCAATAACATTCAAGCCAAACTACCAGTATTTATCAAGTAAACCACTGCAACTAACTAGACAGTATTCTCAAAGCTAGTTGCTAGAATACATGCATGGTAATTCTGTTAAATGCCATCTATTAAAGTCAATTTTATGTCCCCGAATATGTGCAAAACTGTAATTTTCAAAATGCAACCTGACCATGAAGGAGTTGAGTACCAAAGCTGAAATTTGGTATATAAGTAGATCTAATGTACATGTTTAACTGCTGTAAATTACAACAACAAAAAAATGTCCACAGGGGGACCACTCGCATGACGGAAGGGGTCTTTTTTTATTTTTGTTCACCTGGACCTAGCCCTGATAGGACCTTATCTACAGTACACTTACTAATCGTAAGTGTACTGTAGATAAGGTCCTATCAGGGCTAACCTGGACCCAACTTTGGATGAATGTTACTCCTTTATAAATGTTTTATTTAGCTCATATTTGATTTTGGTAATAGAAATGCACCTATAGATGATTTATCTGAGATTTGGGATTCATGTGACCCCTGATGAGGTCACAGGGTGACCCCAAAAATCATCCAAATCACTCCCGGTTGAATAAAGTGCCTACTTTGGGGGCAAGTAACTTGAAATGTAGATGAGATATCTATTATTTAATGCCAGATTATGAATCTAGGGCCAAAAGTAAGTTAGAATACAAATTTTCAGCTCTATAGCTGTTACCGTTATCAAATTATGGGGTCTTAAAGTTGAAAAATAGCGCGATGGCGTGTTTTCGCAACTCGGCCGGGGGGGGCGGAGCACAAAAAGGGGGGTTTTTAAGCAAATTTCAAGAGGCCGTATCTCGGAAACGATATGGAGTATGAATCTACTTTTTTGTGTGTTCATTTTGGCCATAGTGGAACAGTTTAACAAAGTTTCATGTAAATCTGAGAGGGTCACCTGGGAACTTTTCAGAAATTTGGTTGATTTGACATGGAATGACCCATATACGCCATAGTTTTGTAAGTTTTCCGAGAAATGCTAAAGCCAAAGGTAAGTGCGTCATTTCACGAGTGCGGCGAATTACGTACATGGACGATACTTCATGACATGCGTAGGTGAGCTAAACATTCTAGTGCGTGGTAGGCCTAAGTTAGAATAGTATTACTATTAGTAGAAGTAACGCGTTAATTAAAACCTTCGGTGTGGCCCTGCAATCTGCATATTAGTTGTACCCAACATGGAAATAATTACTTATGAAAATGGTATATTGCCCTTACCGACAGTTAAGTTGTAGAACCAAAGCTCGACAAACGGGTAGAAATGTGCAAGTTCCGAACTCAGTAACGCGTCGGCATAAACTTTCCGTTGAAACTTGACACAATGAGAAATCACTAAAACAACAATGCAATTGAGTTGCCCCCAATTGACACCCCCAAAACCAACATATGAGGGCGCTAGACCAGACTTACGATGGGACACCTCGCCTCTACACTAACCCCTCCCTCGAGTAATATTTTGTTGAGTTTAAAACATTAGATTAAAAATAATAATAATTTTGGGGTTTGAATATGTTTGGAGAATATTTTGATTTTTTTGGGGTGAATATTTTGTGAATTTTAGAGAAAATTTAGGAAATATTTTGAAAACTGGCTCTCAATGGAGCTGAGGAATTGGTTGTGTGTTAAAGGAAAGATAACTGTTTGCCTGCCTGTTATAGATCTTTGAACTTAGAAATAGTAAAGCTTTTTTGTTGTAATAATGAAATACCACACCATAATAATATATGTTATCATCTTTCACATGCGTTTAAGTACATGGAACAGCCGCTTGCGGATACCGTATCTTTTGATGAAAACAGATCATGTCTCGAATATAGGGAATATCTTTATCAATGCAATACCATGGTTTTCATGGCAGGCAACAGTGTGTATGTTAATGTGTATAACTTTTACATTTGTGTACTTTAATCTCCACATAACTTAAAAATCTTTCTGTCTGAGGTGCTATGTAAGTACGAGCATTAATTTCCCAACTGTAAAGGTCCAACTTGATCATGAGACGAACGTTCTACATTAGAAATAGAATGAAAACGAAATGAATGGATTTTAGCCAATATTTTCTTGTTAAATGAAGTAAGCTGAAGTTTAAGCTCGTAACCGGTAATTGTCTAAAAGCAGCAGCGGCGCTACGGGAGTGGGGGGGGGGGGGCGAGGGGAAATAGCCCCAGTTACTTTCTTTGCCCCCCCCCCCAATTTGCCCCACCCCAATTTTTCCACGATGGCCGAAATTGAATTTAACCCCAAACATTGAACCCACATTCATGCAATTATGTTCGCGCTGTAAATAATAGCACCACCAAACCCCCCCCCCCCCCCCACCCCCCATAAATTAAAAAAAAAATTGTTTTCCATCGTCGGCAATGTGGATTTATGTATCTTTACAAGCTTGGGAACTTTTAATGATTAACGTTTGCCCCCTTAAATTTAAGCTTGCCCCCCCCCCCGCCCCTCAGTTTAACAGGTCTGGTGCCGCCGCTGTCTAAAAGCCTCTACAGTTATAGACTTCAATTGTCGTGAGTTCTCTTTGAACAACTTTTCATTTGCTACTCAGTTTTAATTGTTATAATTATTAGTGCTGGAATTTGTATTTATTTTAATTCTTAATATCCACGTATCCACCGGCAAACTGGTACGGTGCTCAAGATGCCTGCTCATCAGGCGAGTATCTCCAAACTGGTTCTTTCCAACAGTGAAACTACTAGTAACTCACACTTTTTTAACAAGTTTTCCTTCCCTTTAAAAGATGTAGGTTTGGTTGGATTATTTATTCAGTAATACAACATCTCAAAATATCACAGCACAAGCAATCAACAAAAACAAATCAAAGATAGAAAAAATCTTGATAGATCAGGACAACTCACAAAGCCTTACAAAATCTGTTTATATTGAAGGAAAGGTACAAGATACATTGGTAATTACCCGAGTACAAAATTAAAAAAATATTTTTAGAAAGCTAACTTGATGTGAAGTTGGTAGATACCAATTATCCTGTCATATTATTATGTCTGATGTGTTCTGATATCGGTTCTCTCTTTCCCTCGCCCAATATGAACACAATGGCAGAATAAAGTTGACACCACTGGTGTTAATTTAACACCCTAGTGTTTGCTCTGTATTATAAGAATTGCCTCCCGGTTCTCTCTTTCCCTCGCCCAATGCAGTGTAGGCTACGCTATTACTTGTAGCGGCATGACTTCGGTCAGAAAAATATTGACAGACTCGGGGACTGTACAGCTAGGAACGGAAATAATATGTGTATCGCCCACGTGTTTAAATAGTAGGCCTATACGTCAAGTACAGTCTGCCTCTAGTTTGCTGCGCTTTATGTGCTAGATTTCTATAAAATTTCTTTCCTTTTGACGAAATACACGGCAAAAAAATCGAATCCGCGATAGCTCGTCACTATACCGATATCCAAAACGGCGTGGGATGGTTTGCGCCGGCCTACGGGCCCTGGAAGTTTAAGGCTTTCAGACACCTCAGTGCTATTATTTGGAGCATTATTTCAAACATGAAATCTTTGCAAAGGGTACAGAGAATAAAATTGTGAAAATATGGCAGAATTGTGTAATAATAGGGGAAATATAGTGGGGATCCTAGCGGGGGTGAGGTGCGTTCGCGCACGACCACCCTCAGCCGGCCTGGAGATCATAAACCTTGGCCTAGAATAACAGTGTAGCTTTGAGATTAAAAATATCGGTACAACTATAGACCAGTTCGGTGGGAGTTTGGTGCAATATTGATTGTATTTATATCTGAAAAGGTCCCCAAAATGTTATCTTGTAAGACCTATTTTAGCTTGTATTGCCCATGTTTTCATAAAATATTTCTATTGATCAAAATCATGATTTAGCAGAAATTAAGCGCCTCAATTAATGAGCAAGGCTTAGTTTATGTAAAACTTAGATTTGTCATTCTCAAATGTTTGTTTTTCATTCTACAAGGAGATAATACCTTAACAATGCTCTGATGTAACATATGGGAAAATCACCTGAGAAATACTAACAAAAACACGGGCAATACATCGTCACGATCAGATCAGAGCAGACTTTCAACAGGGCATGGAATCGGTGGCCTAGTTTAAGATGAACACAGTGACTGAAAATTACTAGGTCATTTATGCAGCAGCAACGGTTATGACCTTATTATAAATATGGGGTATTTTTTCAGTCACAGAGTTAATCTTAAATAGTACTCCGATTCCATGCCCTGTTGATCGTGACGATATTGTCCCTTTAAACTATCTATACTAATATTCACGATGGACAAAGTACAACAGCCACACACACTAATGTTTTGTACAGTCTTTTATTTCTTTACTCCAAACGAGGACTTATAAAAACTATGATTCCAGTCTTCACACGACACATACATATAGAAAAGCAATAAATGTTATCAAGTAAAACTCAATATTTGATTAAGGCCAATAAGAATTTGTTTCAATCATTGCATGACGCAAAACACAAACTACTAAAAGTGAAAATTAAATAGTTTGTAGAACAATGTTTGGTCACAGTCATTGGACCATTTAGACACATAAATTATTTATAGATGAGCATGATGTAGGTCACGTGGTTTTAATTACATATTCATGAATTCACTTTCTATCTTTAACCACTTAACAAGATATAGTTTAAAATGTCAATCAATGGACATTATTTGAGCTCTGAAATGTCCATCAACACAATATTATGATAATGATATTATATCATGTAATTAGTATAAGGCTATACGAGAATGACATATCAATATGAATATTCATGTTTAAAGTTAAAATCCCGGCATATCAGTGAAAATAAATGGTTTGCTTGACAATCTGACACATCAAAAATACAATAACATAATGACATCAAATCACGTGTACGGTTATGACGTCATTAATTATATAAATCAGCGGTTCATCGTGGTTCTACAATTTCAGAACAGTTAAAAAATAATGAAATAATCATATTATTGTGTACTAATATATTATGTATATAAACTCGAAGGTATAAACTGGATGAGTGTAAATCCCAGGGGATGGGGTATAACAATATTTTGTTGGGGGATGGTCCATCCTCGCTAACCTTTTGGGTCAAGTAAAAAACAAATATTGGGCAAACTCCTCAGGTAAAATTTGGATTCTCTTATTTGAACATGATTTAGGACTTCCATTGTTATCAAATTATTCAACCTTTGAAATTCAAAAAAATAAATAAATAAAACATTTTCAGGTGTTGGGGAGGGTTTAGGACTGGATCACGTTCAAGGGGGGGTCACTGGAATTGAATCATCCATCACACCTTTAACAAATTTACACCACTGATAATTCGTATAAATTGTCGTCTGTATAACAATACTACATGAACCTGGTGTGCAAATTATCAATGTTCCAATACACACACAATCTTCTGAAAATTGCCGGTAAAACACAGGCGATCCATCTTTAACATTTGTAAATTGATAAATAATATATTCAATATAAAAACGATATGATCTTCAATATAGATTATATGCTGTAGTATTTTGTATTATAAATTAATGTACAACTTTCCCAAAATATATTACATATTAAAATAACAAATATATAAATATGAAACAACCAAAAACCATGTGTTTTGATTCTACAAATTTTTCATAAATTCATTGATTAAGTTCCATCATTGCTCACAATTCACACTTTGGCTTTTATTTACTCATTATAGTTTTCAAATATTCATATTATAGAGTTTCCAATGGTAACCAAGGTTGTTTTATAGTTTGATACTGAAATCATTTTGATAACAGACAATGTTTGAAGTGAAACCAGCTCAGCCCTGATCAGGAACTGTGTACGGTCGATCGTTAACACTGAGGGCGAATAATTATTCACAATAGTGATTGCGAATGTACATATATAATTATTGCTAATTCTAAAGTATTTCTAATATTCAATAAAATATTGTTTTTTACGAGACTGACATATAAAATGGGCTTCCATGTGCATGGGTGCATCCCACTAAATACAGCTGTTTATCATAATTTGTACATGTATGTCTTCACATTAAAAAAAAAAAAAAAAAAAAAAAAAAAACCTGGACTGTAAATTGGAAGTGCGCCCTCAAGAGTTAGTCCTTATTACACAATATGGCTTCCCATATCATCGTGAACCATCGTTACGTTGTACAGTACAGCAATAAATAAGTGTTTCAATCAAGTGGAATCGAGTCCATCCTTTATTAGTTTATCCTTCATAACAACATAACAATATGATATGCAGCAGTGTGGAAAGGTAAATAAGTCAGCTGCATTGTTTTGTATATACATAGAGCTTCTTATTGGAGGAGGAAAATGTATTGTTACTAAACGTTAAACGTTAAGGTTAAGCTAACGTTAGAAACAAGAAATCATGATTAAGACTAAGAGATAATTGATTCATGTTGCTAACACGCTTACATCAATCCTCAATACGTGATAAGAATACTTTATATAATAGGCAAACAATTAGCTGTATGCTCGAGATCTCTGGACTTAAAAGACGGTGAAATATAACATACTTCTGTGTGATCTAAGAATAAATCCATGATGTGTCTCATTCAAGCGAACAAGTTATCAATATCTGACAACAACATGAAATGGGTTTGTCATTTTACTCAAGGACTGAGTAATAATGATCTTATCATTACTATCCAAGTTGCAATCACCCAGGTTCAGCTCCTGCAGGTGCTTCATGAGACACAAATAACGAGACCACACATCGACAGACCCTCCTAAGGATGAGTTGTTCCATAGGTCCAAGTCGGTCAGGTTGGGCATTTCACTCAATGCATTAGCAATATGTTCAATATCATTGCATACCAATGAGCAACCATCCAGGTCCAGCTCCTTGATGTATATCATGAGACACAAATAACGAGACCACACATTGGCAGACCCTCCTAAGGATGAGTTGTCCCGTAGGTGCAAGTGGGTCAGGTTGGGCATTTCACTCAATGCATTAGCAATATGTTCAATATCATTGCATACCAATGAGCAACCATCCAGGTCCAGCTCCTTGTTGTATATCATGAGACACAAATAATGAGACCATATTTCAGCCTTGCCACCCAGTGCTTCGTTATCGTAGAAACTTACCTCACACTCACTCTTGCTTTTACTGACATTCTTCATGATGTGTTCCATATCTTCAGGTTGTATGTTACAATCATCTATAGATAGATCTCTTAGGGTTGTGAAGTGTTGAATATGAGGAGCCCACTGTGAAGCTGTGCCTCCTATCATTGTATTATCAAGACTTAATTCATTCAAGCGTGTGTTGTCTTTCAAGGACAACAGAATTGTCTTCAAATCACTGCCAGACAGTGAACAGTACCACAGGATAAGACTGTGGACATTTGTCATGTTACTCAGCACTAGAGCAAATAAATCCACTGACTCTGTTATGAATATATGCTGCAATGTAATATCTTCAATTATTCCAAGATAATTCCTTCCAAACTCTGACTTGCAAACATTTGACAGAAAGAACATGAGCGAGTGGAAATCACTATTGGAATCATCGATGTCTATGGTATCTGTAACCAGTGACATGATATATGTCTCTGAAGGTATCTCTTTTGACCGACCCTCAAAATAACAATGTAATGCCAACTTGTTTAATTCAAATAATTCTAATTCAGGGTTTAGGAGTGGAATGATGATTCGGTTCATGCACAATTCATTGTCACCACAACAAAAGCGAAGGAGATACTCGAAATCATCATCACATACGCGATCCAAAATATTCTGAAATTGGTTTGGAGGTAGGCTCTGCCAGTATTTTGCAGCACACAATTCCTGCATAGTTTTATGCAAGAATTGTATGCTGTTATGTGATTTGCGATTCTTTAAAACCCTCTGACTGTTTAGGATGCCTACCTTTAATGCAAGGGCAAGTGTATTCTTCTCAAATGCAGACTCTGGAAATGCAAGTTTTAGTTCTGGGTCAAGGAGTCCATTCAGCGCTACTTCTCCAATTTTGATCAAAACTTCTGATATTTCTTCAGACTCATGGCCTTTCCTTTTGAATATGTTCTCCACTGCCTCACTGTATAAGCGTGACATGGTTAATGGAAGTGCTGCATCTTCTCTCCAAATTGCACACATTAATACAAGTAACATTGGATTCCTTGCCAAGTCAGAAAGAACATTTGATCTTTCAATTGTCTTAATAAGTGCCTCACTGTTTCCCGGGAAAAACTTTCTGACATATTCTTCCACATCATCTTTTGTAAAACCAAGAACCTTCAGGTGTATGCAAGGATTTTGAACCAATGATTTGTCCATTAATCGCTTTAGATGGGAGGGACGGGTTGTTACACCTATGCAACATTCACGGTAGTATGTTTTTCTATTCAGGGCTTTTAGGATTGACCCAAATGAGGTTTCGGTGAGAATTGTCGTTGTCAACTCATCAAAACCATCCAAAAGAATCAAAACCTCATTAGGGTTTTGGTTGATAAGTGATTTCAATGCAACTTCAGAAATGTCTACGTCTTCTTCGAGCAGTTGTTGGAAAATTGCATCAATAAGGTTTGAGCTTTGGTCTAATGCACACATTTTCAAAACGAATACAAGTTTGTACTTGTTGAGTACATCACTGGAACCAACAGCCCAGTCGTAGGCAATCTTGTCAAAGAACGTTGACTTCCCTACACCCCCTTTGCCAAAGAAAATAAGTCGCTTAACAAAATTGCCCTCTCTTGACTTAATGAGGAATATCTTTTCATACTCGATGGAATTCAACATCTCACTGTTTGTCATAACAACCGATGCACCTTCACTTTTTTCCAACTGCAATTTTGTATAAATGTCAATGTGCATCCGATCATCATCCTCCCAAGGATTTATATTCACATAGCTACCTATCGTTTTGTAGCGTGTTTTCAATACTGCATAACATTTGTCAGTGGAAACTTGTGACCGATCTCTCAACTCTGGACTCATTTGCAGAGAATGACTTGGTTGATCATCTGTGACGGGCCTTGTTTCTGTAAAAACAAAATAATTAAACATCAATAAAATAGAAAAAGGAACACAAACAATAATATAGCAACATTTGATAATGATATACACTATGCGTGACGGTTGAGTAAATGATTTGTTTTACATTTGCCACCAAAAATGTCTGACAATTGGAAATCACTTTCGTTTCAGGATTATTACAGCATTGTCATTTTTAATGATTAAATTATTTGAAGTATTGAAGGGAAAGTATACCATTAGTAGACTCATTCTGCTATGTATCACTCCATATCAATTAAGATATAATATACAAAACAATTGTCATGTGAAAGTTTCAGCTCATTGCTGTGTGTTATTAATGAGAAAACAGTAGAAATTACAATCTGCAAACACAAATACTGTAAAAGAAAAGTTTACACCTTTTGTGGTGTTCAAAAGTGTTATCCTCCTATATACATGTTTTTAAACATGTTTTTGTGTCTAAATTGTAAACGTGTCTTTGTGTCTAAATTCATACACGCACAAATATGTTTTGGTAAACACCACGACGAGTTTTAGCAATTGAAGAATAAATGCAAAAACATATCCATTAAAATTACACTTGTGTTTACAGCGAATTTTCTTTTAATTCTTGCATTGAATTTTGATACAGTTTGTCAACAAAATTCAGATGTTTATAATTTGGGAATAAAATTTGACTGTTAAAAACAAAAGTACCTCAGGCAGAAAGATTTCAAGAAATGTTTGATACCGTCATTTTTACATCGAGTATAAATAATGGGAAACTGATTGCTTTTTGAGAATACCATTCTCAATGGTATTCAATGAATTTTAAATAGTTTACATTGAGATTTGGGAAACGGTGTATTTTACACTAATTAAATGAACAGGGTTCATATATGGAATGGAACACATAAAGAGATTGTACACCATTGGTAAAATGACTGTAAATGCATCATATAGTTTCAACACATTTCATTAAGTCATGAACGAGAAAATAGTACAAATGCATTTGGATTTCTCTGCATTCATTCTAATGTGGAAAAAGTATCACGGCCGTGATCACTTTCAAATTTTGTAACACATTTCAAGTTATTTTTTAAACATTAAAGCACGTCAGATGGAAACATTTCTCATGGTGTTTGGTACCATCGCCAACTTCACATCAAGTAAGATTTTGGTTTTAATTTAGTAAAAGACTTCTCAAAGCCACCTGCCCCATCCCCGTAAATCCACCCCTCCACCATAAAGGTGCACTGAAACTTCTGTTCTAGATTATTGGAAGAGGTCACACAACGCTTCCCTGGTTTTGGGGTGTTAGAATAATACCACTGGAACCAACAGCTCAGTCACAGGCAATCTTCCCTACACCACCTTTGCCACAGGAAATAAGGCACTTAACGAGACCGCCCTCAAATATCTTTTCATAATCAAAAGAATTCAACTTCTGTAGTTCTTTGTGTGTTCTATATTTATATGGACGCTTTTTCAATTGCAATTTGGCATAAATGTGTTTGATGTGCCTTTCATCATCATCCACTCAAAGCATACAGCTACATGTACCTGTCGTGTGGTAGTGTGCTTTTAATGCTGGGTTACCTTTGTCAGCAGCAACCTGTGAACGATCTCTCAACTCTGGACCGATTTCCTGAGAATGGCTTGGCTGATCACCTATGAGAGACATTACTTCTGTAAAAACAAAATACATATACATCCACAAGTTAAATTTGATTTGAAGCTTTGCATGATGGATTGGATATTACAAGATTAGGTTTATGGGTAACACCATGTGTAATAATCTCTTGGAAGAATTGGTGTGGTTCTGAAAATAACCGGTAGTGAGGATAGTTAAAGATGTTTTGAACAGTATGACTCTTGAAACAGACAGAACACACTGTTAGACAAAGGAAAATAAAGAATTCTGCAAAATTGCATATATATATATATATATATATATATATATATATATATATATATATATATATTAGCGTGAATGGCACCTTAGGGAGACATTTCGCGGTTAGAGAAGTACATTGGGGAGACACTTACATTAAGGAGACAATTTTGTGTCTCCTTAATGTTTTCACCCGCCGTAGCTCTCGAGTTTAAGTACAGATGAATACATTTCGTACTGCTATTGGTTGAGGGGGCGCCGGTAAGGTTGTGGACACTTCCATTCGACCGTGGGGGTTTTCATGTCTGAGTAAACGGAGGGTCGATTTTGGGTGGGTATACTACTCGCAGATAGAGAAGTAACTTACGGAGACATTCAGTTTTTGCCCGATTATAAAAACTCTGTACATATATACTTTCATTAGATTGCATCATATGTGTTAATGAAGTAATTTGGAATCAAACTTCATTAATTTGGAAAAATATACGTGTATTTCTAAAAATATACAACAGATTATTAAAAAAGCACCCCTATTTGTAGGATGCCTTAGATTAAGTCTAGCCCCGGCCGCGCGTCTTCACGTATGTACGTAGCACAACCCGATACCAGACTACACGCAGCGCTTCATGCATTGGATATGCTGCTATATATACGCGTACTAGTAACGTTAACGTTAGCAGGCACCACCGGACCATGCGCGGATTGACTGAAAAAAACTTTGGAAGTTAAGGACACTTCAGTGTTTTTAATTCGGAAAAAAACTTCTTTCTTTGCTGCTCCAAAATGACACGACCTCTGAAAATCTTTTAATTTTACTATACACGATTGTTATTTACAATAAAGAAAATCGAAAATTTAAATTTAGACTTGCGAGAATTTAGGTCGTTTAAGTTTATGGTACATAAGTATCAAATTACGTAAAGATAGACCGGACGGGCAATATCGATTTTGTTGAACCACATTTTCATAATAATAGGCAAATTGTTTTATTAAGTTTGGACGGCATTGAAAATATATTCGTTACCGTTATTTCACAAATTGAAGCGGCTTTCGAAAAATATACTCGCGATAGTTCTGGATGGGTCGTAGATCGTATCGTAAATATGAATATTGCCATTACAGGGTATCAACCTTTTCGAGGTGGTTCTTATATCGATTTACCAGTTTACATAAAAACCACTAAAAAAGCGTGCATCAACGTCAAAAACGAAGACGATAATTGTTTAAAATGGGCGGTAATTTTTCTAAATATTTTATAATCGCTGATAAATAATCACGCTTAGTCAGTTTACCTCCATTACCAGATGCATCGCCAATCTCAATATTATTTTTTAAAACAAACTCTTTTAGTTGCGCTTTGCTCTTTAATCCATAGTTAACCATCGTCTTCTTATTATATTACTACATCTTTAAAAAAAAAAAATCAGTTTTTTAGTGATTATTTTCTATATATTTTTTGCGCTAAAAATTTTACTTTATTTAAAAAAATATTAAATCACTAATAAAATACACAGCCTCCCCTACTCCTACCCAACGTCCTACCAACGTAACGACATTGTCAACATTTTCAAATCCTTCCTAGCAACCAAAACACCTCCCCCCAATTTTTTTTTTACAATTCTCATCTAAACCACGCCCCAAAAAGGGGAGGTGAGGCAGAAGCTGCGTACTAGTGTGCTAGACACAGAACATCAGTGTGCTGATTTTGACTTGGTGATATCAAGTGGGAAATGGGGCCGGGGGGATCGGGAGGAAACAAAATCATACAAGAAACAACATGTAGTGTACAAGTCTAATGGCTTTTTGCATGCCTTGCCCAATACACTAGTACACAAGACATAAACTGTGCCGATTGCATAATATAGCTTATGGAGCACAGTACAATGTACGTGTGGGCGCAACAAAACTACTGGTTAGCTTCCTATCTTTGTTCACTGAGGTGTAAGACCAGGCAACAATGATGTTTGCACTTCATTAGATATGCAGCCAAAGTAGGGATTAAGAAACTAAAGTGTCTTATAGTACAATGTAGTTACATTGAATCATGGAGTAATGTATATAGCTCCAATGAACTTTGGGAAACTATCAATTCAGAAAAGATTAATTGGTACATGACTTTATGTGCAAGTCCAAACATTCATTTAGAAAAAAAGATCCCTAGAGAAAAATGGTTATGTGTATTCATTGCAACATTGGGTAGTTTGTATCTGTAGTTTTGTTTAAACTGACTACATACATTTTGTGCTGTTGTGGCAATGTACTTGTAGTAGGTGGTTTTGTAAATGTATTGTTGCAAAGTTCCATGTACTTGACGAAAGATGTTGCGACATCCTAAATATTTTTTACTTTTTTGGCCTAAAATGAGAACCGACGCATAAAATTGCACGAAACTTGACGTAAGATGTCGCGACAATTTCACCAACCAGATGGGGGAAGAAAATGGACCTTCATGGAAAATTTCAAATTTTATGGACAAAAGTGAGTTTTTTAGACTTCATGGTCTCATTGCCAAAACACAAAATCAAATTTTTTGCTTTTTTGGCCTAAAATGAGAACCGACGCATAAAATTGCACGAAACTTGACGTAAGATGTCGCGACAATTTCACCAACCAGATGGGGGAAGAAAATGGACCTTCATGGAAAATTTCAAATTTTATGGACAAAAGTGAGTTTTTTAGACTTCATGGTCTCATTGCCAAAACACAAAATCAAATTTTTTGCTTTTTTGGCCTAAAATGAGAACCGACGCATAAAACTGCACGAAACTTGACGTAAGATGTCGCGACAATTTCACCAACCAGATGGGGGAAGAAAATGGACCTTCATGGAAAATTTCTAATTTTATGGACAAAAGTGAGTTTTTAGACTTCATGGTCGCATTGCCGCAAAACACAAAATCAAATTTTTGGCTTTTTTGGCCTAAAATGAGAACCGCCGCATAAAATTGCACGAAACTTGACGTAAGATGTCGCGACAATTTCACCAACCAGATGGGGGAAGAAAATGGACCTTCATGGAAAATTTCAAATTTTATGGACAAAAGTGAGTTTTTTAGACTTCATGGTCTCATTGCCAAAACAAAAATCTTTTTTGTTGTTGCTTTTTTTGGCCTAAAATGAGAACCGACCCATAAAATTGCACGAAACTTGACGTAAGATGTCGCGACAATTTCACCAACCAGATGGGGGAAGAAAATGGACCTTCATGGAAAATTTCAAATTTTATGGACAAAAGTGAGTTTTTTAGACTTCATGGTCTCATTGCCAAAACACAAAATCAATTTTTTGGGTGCTTTTTTGGCCTAAAATGAGAGCCGACGCATAAAATTGCACGAAACTTGACGTAAGATGTCGCGACAATTTCACCAACCAGATGGGGGAAGAAAATGGACCTTCATGGAAAATTTCAAATTTTATGGACAAAAGTGAGTTTTTTAGACTTCATGGTCTCATTGCCAAAACACAAAATCAAATATTTTGCTTTTTGGGCCTAAAATGAGAACCGACGCATAAAATTGCACGAAACTTGACGTAAGATGTCGCGACAATTTCACCAACCAGATGGCGGAAGAAAATGGACCTTCATGGAAAATTTCAAATTTTATGGACAAAAGTTTGTTTTTAGACTTCATGGTCTCATTGCCAAAACACAAAATCAATTTTTTGCTTTTTTGGCCTAAAATGAGAACCGACGCATAAAATTGCACGAAACTTGACGTAAGATGTCGCGACAATTTCACCAACTAGATGGGGGAAGAAAATGGACCTTCATGGAAAATTTCAAATTTTATGGACAAAAGTGAGTTTTCAAATATTTTGCTTTTTTTGGCCTAAAATGAGAACCGATGCATAAAATTGCACGAAACTTGACGTATGATGTCACGACAATTTCACCAACCAGATGGGGGGAAAAAATGGACCTTCATGGAAAATTTCAAATTTTATGGACAAAAGTGAGTTTTTTAGACTTCATGGTCTCATTGCCAAAACACAAAATCAAATTGTTTGCTTTTTTGGCCTAAAATGAGAACCGACGCATAAAATTGCACGAAACTTGACGTAAGATGTCGCAACAATTTCACCAACCAGATGGGGGAAGAAAATGGACCTTCATGGAAAATTTCAAATTTTATGGACAAAAGTGAGTTTTTTAGACTTCATGGTCTCATTAGTAAAACACAAAATCAAATATTTTGCTTTTTGGGCCTAAAATGAGAACCGACGCATAAAATTGCACGAAACTTGACGTAAGATGTCGCGACAATTTCACCAACCAGATGGCGGAAGAAAATGGACCTTCATGGAAAATTTCAAATTTTATGGACAAAAGTTTGTTTTTAGACTTCATGGTCTCATTGCCAAAACACAAAATCAATTGTTTTGCTTTTTTGGCCTAAAATGAGAACCGACGCATAAAATTGCACGAAACTTGACGTAAGATGTCGCGACAATTTCACCAACCAGATGGGGGAAGAAAATGGACCTTCATGGAAAATTTCAAATTTTATGGACAAAAGTGAGTTTTCAAATATTTTGCTTTTTTGGCCTAAAATGAGAACCGACGCATAAAATTGCACGAAACTTGACGTAAGATGTCACGACAATTTCACCAACCAGATGGGGGAAAAAATGGACCTTCATGGAAAATTTCAAATTTTATGGACAAAAGTGAGTTTTTTAGACTTCATGGTCTCATTGCCAAAACACAAAATCAAATTGTTTGCTTTTTTGGCCTAAAATGAGAACCGACGCATAAAATTGCACGAAACTTGACGTAAGATGTCGCAACAATTTCACCAACCAGATGGGGGAAGAAAATGGACCTTCATGGAAAATTTCAAATTTTATGGACAAAAGTGAGTTTTTTAGACTTCATGGTCTCATTGCCAAAACACAAAATCAAATGTTTTGCTTTTTTGGCCTAAAATGAGAACCGACGCATAAAATTGCACGAAACTTGACGTAAGATGTCGCGACAGTTTCACCAACCAGATGGGGGAAAAAATGGACCTTCATGGAAAATTTCAAATTTTATGGACAAAAGTGAGATTTTTAGACTTCATGGTCTCATTGCCAAAACACAAAATCAAATTTTTTGCTTTTTTGGCCTAAAATGAGAACCGACGCATAAAATTGCACGAAACTTGACGTAAGATGTCGCGACAGTTTCACCAACCAGATGGGGGAAAAAATGGACCTTCATGGAAAATTTCAAATTTTATGGACAAAAGTGAGATTTTTAGACTTCATGGTCTCATTGCCAAAACACAAAATCAAATTTTTTGCTTTTTTGGCCTAAAATGAGAACCGACGCATAAAATGGCACAAAACTTGACGTAAGATGTCGCGACAATTTCACCAACCAGATGGGGAGAAGAAAATGGACCTTCATGGAAAATTTCAAATTTTATGGACAAAAGTGAGTTTTTAGACTTGATCATGGTCTCATTGCCAAAACACAAAACAATTTTTTTTGCTTTTTTGGCCTAAAATGAGAACCGACGCATAAAATTGCACGAAACTTGACGTAAGATGTCGCGACAATTTCACCAACCAGATGGGGGGAAGAAAATGGACCTTCATGGAAAATTTCAAATTTTATGGACAAAAGTGAGTTTTTAGACTTCATGGTCTCATTGCCAAAACACAAAATCAAATTTTTTGCTTTTTTTTCAAAAAATTTACTTCATGTCGGTAAACGTCTCGAAAATACACTTAAAAAAAGAAGTTTTCTACACATATTTGTTACACATACTTTTTCCATTAAGATTATACTTGTGCAAAATGAAACTTTTCAAACAGCACTTCGCTAGAATCACACTAGAGCGGCGACTTGACCGCCGAACGCACGTACCGGTGATGTGCCGATGCATGCCCGTGCCGGCCAAGCTCGCACACCGCATGGAGAAAGCCCAATACACGCATAATTATGTACGCACGTACTGTACATGTACATGTACATAGATGTACCGGTACATATACAATGCATATGGAGTTTCCGTGGTGAAAATGGATGGCCAAAAGTCCTGCCGTAAATAAACAGTGGGTTTCCACGCTGTCAAATTAATTTTTCTTAAACGGCCACACGGCCACGAAGAGACAACTTGCCATGAAATGGTCGTGTAAAAAATATTTCACATTTTGGGCAAACTGCAATTTCACTGTTTTGGACTTCATCGATTGTGTCGCGATTTTTTTTTCAGAACTAAGGCCATGTTTTTTTAATAACTTGGATTACGGAATCGCCGCTCGAAAAAATCGCGTTTCTGAAAAAATTTAAAAAAATCCCCGCCCGAAAAATCAAATTTTGTAGTAAAAAAAAAAAAAAAAAAAAATCCACAACACTTACAACAGTGCCACCGATCGCGTACAAAACACCATCGTGTACAAAACAATACTTTTAGATCACATTTTCTTCAAATACAACAAGATCCCTACAATACATGTACAGTAAATGTGTACACGTACCGTGAGCCAGTGAACGGAGAAAAAAATCGCGGCCGATGTATGATGGAAACCAGACCAATGTTATGCATTCACGTACAAAAGTGCGAGTCCGTTTATAGACTATACTATTTGCCCAAGTGCATACATTGGCCATTTAGTAACAACTACATGTACGTGCATCGCGCGACTTGACCTCACGGCCCAAACTCATGCAATCGATTGCTGTGTCAACAAATGGTCTGTGTGTGCGAATTTGTTTAGGGTCGCGGCGTAAAGTTAGGGTCGGTCAGAAACCGGAAACAGAACATTTTGTTAAGCCTAAACACTCGCGACATTCATTCAGTGACTTTCTGCTTTTGTCTACATAAATTGTGTATAATGTACGTGTTTTAGAAGCCGCCTGCGTGCCTTCGGTATTTTTTTTTTCTTTTTTTTTTCGCCCCGCCCGATTTCGTGAGCTCGGAATTCCGTAATCCCGATCATTTTTTTTTTTTTTTTTTTTTTTTTTTCCCCGATCCCCGCTCATTTTTTGTAGCTTACAAATCCGTAATCCAAGTAATAAAAAACAAACGGCCTAAGCATGAGGCAAAGAAAGGTAATTTAATTGTAGTTACGCCAGGGCCCAATTGTAACAAAAAGATCGCTAATAAATCTCAAGTAACCTGAAATACGGACACTTCTGGAAAGAAGCTACTATATAGCCACAATGGGTTAGGGTACACTATCTAATTGTTAAAAGTGACTTGTCTTAAGGCATTGTAAGATAAACTGAACTACACTAGTTCCCAACCAACTAATCAACCTGTTATTACAAGTTAATTTGTAAAGTCCCATGGATCTTGTTATAAAGGTGTTAGTACAATATAGTGCAGGTGCTATTGGGTTAAAGGTGTTCGCCTGTATTATTATATATGTTTTCCTAAATAAGGGTAGCCATTGGGAGACATTTTGGAGTAAGAGATGTACACTACGGAGACACTATATATTATATACATAACAGCAAAAGAAACGTCACCCCTAAAAATATTTATTATTTTCATTTTATAATTAATATAATTTGTTTAATGAAGAATATTATGAGTGTGGAGTGTAACACGAACACAATGTGGCAAATTTGGTTGACCTGGCAGCCAACCATCCCACAACATTATATATTTATTATGTTTAATAATATAATTACTTAACAAAATTTAGGGGGTGACGTTTCTTTTGCTGTTATGTATATATTTTTTTCCTAAATAAGGGTACCATTGGGAGACATTTTGGAGTAAGAGGTGTACACTAAGGAGACACTATATATTATATATGTTTTCCTAAATAAGGGTACCATTGGGAGACAATTTGGAGTAAGAGATGTACACTAAGGAGACACTATATGTTATATATGTTTTCCTAAATAAGGGTACTATTGGGAGACATTTTGGAGTAAGAGATGTACACTAAGGAGACACTATATGTTATATATGTTTTCCTAAATAAGGGTACTATTGGGAGACATTTTGGAGTAAGAGATGTACACTAAGGAGACACTATATATTATATATGTTTTCCTAAATAATGGGACCATTGGGAGACATTTTGGAGTAATATATATATATATATATATATATATATATATATATATATATATATATATATATATATATATATATATATATATATATATATATATATATATATATATAATTTAATTAAGCGTGTGAACAACTTAGTAAAACTGAAACAGAAATTTGCCACCAAAAGTTTCTGCCTGATTACACACATCGTTATTGTTATTTGCTACATGCATGACTATCATCAGGTACAGACTATAAGTAAGTGGATTTGGTAAGAATTTTTTACTTAAATAATTAATCTCACATCAATTCACTGGGATCGGATCCAGTTATCATTGAATTATGTTCGAGAAAGAAAAAGAAAGAATAGATTTCAAATTAAGCTTAGTTGCAAACCAAGTTGTCCAAAGCCATGTTCATTCCTAAAGAATTTGTTCCAAACTAAACACACACGTCATACTCACAATATGATTGGGCTTGTCAATATTCAAACATTTAAAACGTTATTGCATCTTCAAATTTAATATTTCAGATACATACAATGATCAAAAAGTGGAGCTGGTTAGAACAGTCACTGGCAAAACCTTTGGTGTACTGGCATTACCGATTTAGCGGAAATAAATATTGCCATACTGACAATTCAAAACATTTTAAAAACAAGAAGAAAATATAACCATACTCACTCAATGCCACATCATTTAGACCAATGGTTTTCAAAGCTGACATCAACACATCAACACGATCACCTCTCTCGGCATTTCTTCTGACCCATTCACTGAGCATTGTTCGTGTCTGTTCTACTTGATCAAGTGGGGCATCTGCTGCGAATGTTTGAATGTCTGGTTCTTCGAAATCTAATTCGGCAGCTAGTAACTTCCAGTTGTTGCCAATGTCCTTTGATATCCTTGCGATACGTTTTGTATTTAGAACCTCTGGAATGGTACCTAACAGAGAAAAATCAAATTGACATTCATGCCACAAGAGAGGATATAGCAATGTCCTTTTGGGGGTAAATACAAAATGTTAAAAAACGTGATTTTGCCAAATTTGAGGTTAAGCAATGAACAGAGTGGTATTTTCCTTAAAAGATCCCTGTTTTTGTTTGTCTGATGAGGTGCCTTTAAGTAAGACTAATTGCGGTGACACCATGTGAAATTCTCAATTGAGTATTTGAGTAGTAATTAGTTCTGGAAAGAACTGGAGGTTACAACTCGACGTTTAGATCAGTATGCTCTGATCGTCCTCAGAAGAATCAAGTGCCTTTACTTTTAAGAAAATTTAAATAATTTCCCTTTCACATTAAGAAAAGAGTAAACTTTCCCAACTTCTCATTAGAATGAATTCTTAAAATCTGAATGCATTTTCACTATATTCACACATGTCTAAGTAGCGATTGATGCCCATGTTGTCAGAAGTACGTATAGAGACATTAATGATCATGTGCAACTCTATGCCATAGTGCATGCTTATAAAACCACAGCTGGCTACATCACCACACTATGATTATCAAACTTCACAAAATTAACAAAATAAATAGCACTCAATATTTGTTTTTTAAAGGGACAGTATTATCACGATCAGAGCAGACTCAACAGTGCATGGAATTGGTGTCCTAGTTTAACAGAGAGACTCAGCAGCAATGTTAATATGACCTTATCATGTGGGGTATTATTTTAAGTCACTGAGTTAATCTAAAACTAGCACATCCGATTGCCCCTTTAAATGAGAACCAGAACTAAATTACGATTGAGTGTCCCTATGAATGTTTTGTATGTAAGCATTCAAGTGTCCTTATATGCATGTTTCGTGTGTAAGATAGTATTTACTATCTTACACACGTTTTGTTATAGGAATGCTCTTTGTTGTACTATCTTTTAGTGTGAAGACGCAATGGCTAACTTCTCATTACAATAAGAAGCTCCATGGCTTTTCTATTCATTTATATTTGTATCTATCTCGTCATATAAGTGGCACCCCTTGGGCACATTTACACATTTCATAGAGCCGTGTTGAAGCGACAAACTGTGGATTCGCCCTGTGATTTCTAACAGGCTTTGCAGGAGGTGTAATGTGCTCTTTTGTGTCCGAATGTCTAGGTTAATGTTTGAAACTTTGCAATTTTATTTATTTATTTTTTATTTTTTTTTTGGGCGGGGATAATGGGCGTCGATGGGAACAGGGGAACCCTCCACTCTTTTGAAGTGGGGGACAGTATATTAATGTTCCCTCCCTTTTTGGAATGTCCCAAAATGCAGTAGCTTCGCGCTTGCACAATCTTGGACAGATCTACAATCTTGGACAGACTTATTGGGACATCGTAACAAGAATCGACCACCCCCATCAATGGGTGTGGAGTGTTTGGGGATTGATGGACTTGCATTCCCCTTTTTATTGTAGTGGGGCACTGTATCAATAATTATGTGATCTTTAAAGAATAACATTTTTTGTACAAACATTTTTTATCAAAATTGATATTTTACCTGATGGTTTACCTGATGGTTCTTCAGGATCGACTGACCGGCTTGGTGGATGATGGCGTTTGGATGTTTCTGGACGATCTTTAAAGAATAAGAGCCATCATTCTTTAAAACCATCAAGTTTTATCCCCCCATAAACATGTTTTTGTGTCTAGTTTTTAAACGTCTAACGTGTCTTTGTGTATTAATGCATTGTTTTTGGTAAAAACCACAAAGCATTTTACCGGTTAAAAAATAAACACAAAAATGTGTTTATGACGTTTTATCAACTATAGGGTTTTAAACATCTACACTTGTTTTTACAGCAAATTCTAAAGTTGAATTTTGTCATCATTTGTATGCTTTTTGAGGTATACATTCACTGCCTTTAAATCGTTGAAATTGAGATATTTTATAGAAAATTTGTTGTTACCGTTACCTATCGATGGCTGTGCCTGATGGATATGGGAAGTTGGTTGTGTTAATGGAGCCATAAACATTGGCATGTCATGACCACTGACATTCAAACTCTGCACATTAGCCTGTAATGGTAACTGTTGAGATTGTTGTAAACTGCCTGGGTATGGAACCAATGTATGGTGATGACCTGCCCCAGGAGGATCTATGTACAAATTGACAGAAAAGAAAACAAATACATTAGGCCTACATCTTCTTCAATGACTATCAATACAGTTATATAGGAGGACAAATCAGAACCCGTTTATAATGTCATAATATATGTAGCAAAGACACTACATGTATATATCGCATTGCACAATATTTTCCTAATGTTGGTAAATTTTGCTGTAATACAGGAACAGCACTGGTTATTAACCTAAATTGCTTTAAAATAATTTGCTTTGGCAGTTAGTATTTAAAAAAAACATTCAGTCAGAAGGCTCAATTAACTTACGAAAGTATTTGTACATTTCCCACAGTATTGATTCATGTGAGTTTTTGAATTATTTCATTTCTCAGTTTGATAAAATTCCAAATCCATGGACACCCAAAAACACATAAAAGTATCATGTCTTACTTGTTACATCTAGCTCCCACATGTCAGTCGTGGCGGCACTGACATCTTGATCATCTACGTTTTGTCTAGGGCCTCTCTGTGACGTCATCTCTTGGTTTCTACCACTGCTGTAGTCATCTCGTCTGTCCCTCTCTAGTCAATTTAAAAAAATAAAAAATAAAAATTTCCATTGCAATCTTTACTGCAAATGTTTGCTAAGGTTAATGCTACAAGCGTTGTTGTCACCTAATGGGCGTCGATTGGTGGGGCACAGGGGCATGTCCCCCTCTCATTTTAAAGTGGTTACCTGTCAATTCCCCCTCCCCTTCCCCCACTTTTTGGTTTGAATTTTGTCATCATTTGTATGCTTTTTGAGGTATACATTCACTGCCTTTAAATCATTGAAATTGAGATATTTTATAGAACAATTTGTTGTTACCGTTACCTATCGATGGCTGTGCCTGATGGATATGGCAAGTTGGTTGTGTTAATGGAGCCATAAACATTGGCATGTCATGACCACTGACATTCAAACTCTGCACATTAGCCTGTAATGCTAACTGCTGAGATTGTAAACTGCCTGGGTATGGAACCAATGTATGGAGATGACCTGCCCCAGGAGGATCTATGTACAAATTGACAGAAAAGAAAACAAATACATTAGGCCTACATCTACTTCAATGACTATCAATACAGTTATATAGGAGGACAAATCAGAACCCGTTTATAACGTCATAATATACATGTATGTAGCAAAGACCAGGGAAGGATTACCCCCACTAGGGCCCCTGGGCCGATCATTTTTCAAGGCCCCCCTGAAGCCCCTCCTCAATGGGACCTCTCAAAGTGGGCCCTTTGAGGACCACTGCTTCACAGTACGGTGGAGCAGTGGTCCTCAACGGGCCCACTTTGGACCCCCAGCCTGGAGGGCCCCAGCCCCCAGGAGCCTGCGTTTGAGGCTCAGACCCAGCGAGAACCACTACTGTACAGAGGAGGGGCGGGGCCCACACACATTTGATATTTGATTAACCTATACATTTCATTTTAGGCCTCGTGTCCCAGTTCCCCCCAAGGGCCTGTGAGAGACAAGGGCCCCTGCTAGCCTACACCGTACAAAGCTGGGCTTTGTACGGTGTAGCAGTGGTCCTCAAAGGGCCCACTTTAAGGGGTCCCCAGCAGGGACCTCCAGCCTGGGGGGGGGGGGGGGGGCCTGAAGGCCGGGCCCCAGGAGCCCTTGTCAGGGCCTCAAACCCAGTACCGTGCCACGCGGTCCAGTTTCCCCGAAGGGCCCCTGAGAGCCAAGGGCCCCTGGGCACCGGCCCAATGGCTAATCTGGCCCTGGCAAAGACTACATGTATATATCGCATTGCACAATATTTTCCTAATGTTGGTAAATTTTGCTATAATACAGGAACAGTACTGGTTATTAACCTAAATTGCTTTAAAATAATTTGCTTTGGCAGTTTGTATAAAAAAAAAACATTCAGTCAGAAGGCTCAATTAACTTACGAAAGTATATATGTACATTCACCACAGTACTGATTCATGTGAGTTTTTGAATTATTTCATATCTCAGTTTGATAAAATCCCAAATCCATGGACACCCAAAAACACATAAAAGTATCATGTCTTACTTGTTACATCTAGCTCCCACATGTCAGTCGTGGCGGCACTGACATCTTGATCATCTACGTTTTGTCTTGGGCCTCTCTGTGACGTCATCTCTTGGTTTCTACCACTGCTGTAGTCATCTCGTCTGTCCCTCTCTAGTCAATTAAAAAAAAACAAAAAAAACATTTCCATTGCAATCTTTACTGCAAATGTTTGCTAAGGTTAATGCTGCAGGTGTTGTTGTCACCTAATGGGCGTCGATTGGTGGGGCACAGGGGCATGTCCCCCTCTCTTTTTAAAGTGGTTACCTGATCAATTCCCATCCCCTTCCCCCACTTTTTGGTTTGAATTTTGTCATCATTTGTATGCTTTTTGAGGTATACATTCACTGCCTTTAAATCGTTGATATTGAGATATTTTATAGAACAATTTGTTGTTACCGTTACCTATCGATGGCTGTGCCTGATGGATATGGGAAGTTGGTTGTGTTAATGGAGCCATAAACATTGGCATGTCATGACCACTGACATTCAAACTCTGCACATTAGCCTGTAATGGTAACGGCTGAGATTGTTGTAAACTGCCTGGGTATGGAACCAATGTATGGTGATGACCTGCCCCAGGAGGATCTATGTACAAATTGACAGAAAAGAAAACAAATACATTAGGCCTACATCTACTTCAATGACTATCAATACAGTTATATAGGAGTACAAATCAGAACCTGTTTATAATGTCATAATACATGTAGCAAAGACACTACATGTATATATCGCATTGCACAATATTTTCCTAATGTTGGTAAATTTTGCTATAATACAGGAACAGCACTGGTTATTAACCTAAATTGCTTTAAAATAATTTGCTTTGGCAGTTAGTATTAAAAAAACACATTCAGTCAGAAGGCTCAATTAACTTACGAAAGTATTTGTACATTTCCCACAGTATTGATTCATGTGAGTTTTTGAATTATTTCATTTCTCAGTTTGATAAAATTCCAAATCCATGGACACCCAAAAACACATAAAAGTATCATGTCTTACTTGTTACATCTAGCTCCCACATGTCAGTCGTGGCGGCACTGACATCTTGATCATCTACGTTTTGTCTTGGGCCTCTCTGTGACGTCATCTCTTGGTTTCTACCACTGTTGTGGTCATCTCATCTGTCCTCTCTAGTCAATTAAAAACAAAACAAAAACAAAACCATAATTTCCATTGTAATTCTTCAGTGCAAACATTTGATAATACCGCAGGTGTGGTTGTCACCTAAGGGTTTCCTGATTGGGGTCAATTGGTACCCTCATTGGGAGAATAGGGTTTCAATCAGGATAACAGTATCTCCCAATCAGGATAGTATAGTAGACATCAACCCCTGTGAGCCACATTTCTTTGTGGTATCCTCATTGGGAGAATAGGGTTTCAATCGGGATAACAGTATCTCCCAATCAGGATAGTATAGTAGACATTGACCCTGTGTTTAAGAACAATTAGTTGTCAGCATGGGCGTCGATCGGTGGGGCACAGGGACATGTCCCCTTGATATCAATGTCATCCCTATATCAATATCCCCACCCCCTTTTTGGATTTCCCATAAATGATTACGAAATTAAACAATATGAAGGTCCATATAAGGCCCCCCCCCCCAGCCATGGCAATAAACAAAACTTTAAAAATATTTTCCATATAATCAACCCCAACATTTTTTGGTAGTCCATATAAAAAAGATCCTGCAAAAACTGAATTGTAAACCATTTATAGAATAGGTTACATTTCTTACTGCATCCCCAGAAAATGTTAAAGAAGTCATAATATTTAAAAGCACTCAGAATGAACAACAGGGCATCAAGAATCCCAAATAAATGCTGTGGATCACACATGCAGAGTGGCAGGCAAAGGTGAATACAGGGGGGGGGGGGCAAGGGTGAATACAGGGGAGGGACAAAGGTGAATACAGGGGCGGCAAGGGTGAATACAGGGGAGGGACAAAGGTGAATACAGGGGGGGGCAAGGGGCAAGGGTAAATACAGGGGGGGGCAAGGGTGAATACAGGGGGGGGGGGCAAAGGTGAATACAGGGGAGGGACAAAGTGGCCATGGCAATAAACAAAACTTGATAAAAAATATTTTGCCTACAAAAGTACAAGGGGATGAGGATGTGTGACCTGGGTTCCCCAACCCCCATGTTAGCCAAATCCTGGATCTGCCATTGATTGCACACACACTCGTTTTGTGCTTATGTGCAGTTAAGAAAAACATTTTACAAACCATTGCTATTTGCACTCATTGAAGATTCTTTTTGGAGCAGATTTGTCTTTCCATTTAATAATTAAACTTCCTTTTTGAGAAAATTTAGATTTTGTAATTTGCGAAAACCTTGTGTGGACAGGCCCTATTATTATTAAAGGCATTTATTCATTTTGGGATTTGTTGTCAATTTTTAAACTCTGAACTGGCCAACGCTGAGTCAATCCAATATGGCCGCTATATATTACGTTTAAATGAAATAACTTATAGGCCCTATTTAATTTTGTCCTTAATTGAAATCATGGAAATGGTTGCTTGTACAAAAGACAACATGTCATTTGTGTCACATTTCATGGCCAATGATACCAATGGCAATGGATGAAAATTAAGGAACTTGTCGGAAAACACTATATTCTTGACCAAAAATTAAGAAAAAAATACCCCAAAATAGCACCCTTTTAACGGTGACCTAGGATGTTTTCATGGCCTCATTCGATAGATCTTGTCACAAACTGTCTGAACACATTTACAAGTATAGGCCTAACGTTACTACTACTACAGTTATTTAAGTAAAACTAAGGTTTTGTGAATATCGGCTGAAGAACACAGTTCTAAAGTAGCCTAACTAATGTTACGGAGGTTCACGAACCGTTAAAATAAACAAAAACAATACGATATTTTTATCACTAGGAGTAGGAGATCAAATGCTTTCTACTCGGAATAAACTGTTTATTTTGTTTTCTTTACTCACCGCTAGAATGCGTGCAGTCAGGTTGTCTTAACATTAATACATGTAAATTGTAATGTACATTGAACCTGTAAAGTTTAGTTGTGTCTGCATACAATATACATGTACAGTACACACAGTTGACAGGGGGACAGTGTGTTTTTATGTCTATATAATAATGTTACACAGTACGCGCGCGTACACGCGCGCGCGGTGCGTGCATCTTATTTATTTTTATATATGTAAATGAGGGATCCTGTGTAAGAACTTTTAACCAATCAAATAGCAAATAGCTGTGTGTGTAAATGGTATGGGCAATTTTAACTGTGTGAATGTCCATTGGGAAATTTGTGACAAAGTTGGGATTCAGGGTTTGTATCTTTCAGCCAATCAAAGAGCAGCAAATTTATCCAATCAGTGCACTAGATTGCACTTCAAGTAGTCAATAGGGGGAGGTGTTACTTTTTCCATGGTTTGGTGGTCTGGCAAAGAACATTATTTTGCCGGGAACCAACAATTGTTGCATTTTCAAAGAGGAAAGGTGCACAATTCTCGTTATATTGTGGTCACCCACCATGCCACCACTGTCCATATCTCCGCCATGTTTGTAATATTGTTTTTTAGGGTTAATTATTAAACGAGTATATCATTAGGCCAAAACAAGTATCCAGTTTCTGTTCATAGGTTTCAAAATCTGTGAGGTGACACTTTTTTTGCCAAATGAAATACCCACTTAAAACCTCTTTATCACAATCAATATATGCATATGGATATAATTATTTTATAAAATAGTATTTTATCGACACTTGTGGAACCAAACCTCAACAAACGGGTAGAAATGTGCAAGTTCCCAAATCACTATCAGCATAAACTTTCTATTCAATGAGAAATTCACAAATCAATATACAATTGAATTACCCCAATTGGCACCCCTAAAACTAACACAGGAGGAATTATTTTTTGAGTTTAAAATATTGGAAAATGATCACAAAGTTAGTAAAATATACTTTTTTGTATGTTTGGACAATATTTTTGAATTTTTTGAAGAAATATAGGGAAAATTTAGGAAATATTTGAAAACTTGTCTACCGCCTCTCATCTCTGTAGTGGAGCTGAGGAATTATTTGTGCGTCATAGAATGAAACGGAAACTGCCTGCCTGTTATTGATCTTTTGAACCCAGAAGTAGTGAAGTTTTTTCATTGTAATAATTAAATACCACATCCTTTCATACGAGGTTGAGTACAAGGACAATCTCAAGTTGAAATCATCTAAACAGATCATGTCTCGATCGTGTGATTGTAATTGCATTGGCAGCTAACATTTCCAACCATTACAATAAGTAAACGGACATCTCTCATACAAACACCAGCGTTGAAATACACACTGCATTACGCACACAGACAAATATAGACCATTTGCATATACCCTCTATTTTATGAAACCCATGCTCCCAAAAGAAACAGGTACTGGACATATTAACTGTACCCCATGCAAATTTAGTTTGTCTACTTGCTGTAGAAACCCAATATTTCTGCTTTTGGAAAATTTGTACATTATGTACCCGTCGAATTCCGAAAACGACAACTCTTGCCGGCACTTCAATTCAGCACACTGGCTGCGTCACGTACGAACACTAACAATGCACCTACATGTACATGTACATGTACTGTACATGTACATGTACATGTACGTGTAGTATTCGCGGTGCGGTAAGCTAAACTGTGCAGTTACTTTATGAATGAACTTCATGAGTGAACAGCAAATAGACCGCCCACTGGATGGAGGCCATGTATTATAGGGGTTAAGACGCTCCCTATACATGGCCTCCATCTGGATGGAGGCCATGTATTATAGGGGTTAAGACGCTCCCTATACATGGCCTCCATCCAGTGGGCGGTCTATTTGCTGTTCACTCATGTAGTTCATTCATAAAGTAACTGCGCAGTTAGTTGCTGTCGACCCTAATGAATATTCAAACAAAGTTTGAATGAAATTTACAAAACTTTACTGTATGTATCTATATGTAATATTCACAGACTACCGAAGTTGATCGACTGCATATTCTAGAATGCTAATGCACAGTTGTTTGTGCGCGCGCAATCTTCGCGGTACTGCGTGCTGATTGCTAATCGACGCGAGAGGTCACTGGTTCACCGCGTGATCATTAAATGAATATTTATTACTTCCCAAACCACTGCGCGTGCGTGCTGTAATTAGCTTATGTAAATGAGTGATGATGTCATATAGCTCGTTAAAGTTTGTCACTGAGCCCGTGCTTACTTATTCTAATGAACGTTCAAATCAAATATACCAATCCCTAACGTTCAAATCAAAGATACTAATCCCTTACGTTCAAATCAAAGATACTAATCCCTAACGTTCAAATCAAAGATACTAATCCCTAACGTTCAAATCAAAGATACTAATCCCTAACGTTCAAATCAAAGATACTAATCCCTAACGTTCAAATCAAAGATACTAATCCCTAACGTTCAAATCAAAGATACTAATCCCTAACGTTCAAATCAAAGATACTAATCCCTAACGTTCAAATCAAAGATACTAATCCCTAACGTTCAAATCAAAGATACTAATCCCTAACGTTCAAATCATCAAAGATACTAATCCCTAACGTTCAAATCAAAGATACTAATCCCTAACGTTCAAATCAAAGATACTAATCCCTTACGTTCAAATCAAAGATACCAATCCCTAACGTTCAAATCAAAGATACTAATCCCTAACGTTCAAATCAAAGATACTAATCCCTAACGTTCAAATCAAAGATACTAATCCCTAACGTTCAAATCAAAGATACTAATCCCTAACGTTCAAATCAAAGATACTAATCCCTAACGTTCAAATCATCAAAGATACTAATCCCTAACGTTCAAATCAAAGATACTAATCCGTAACGTTCAAATCAAAGATACTAATCCCTAACGTTCAAATCAAAGATACTAATCCCTAACGTTCAAATCAAAGATACTAATCCCTAACGTTCAAATCATCAAAGATACTAATCCCTAACGTTCAAATCAAAGATACTAATCCGTAACGTTCAAATCAAAGATACTAATCCCTAACGTTCAAATCAAAGATACTAATCCCTAACGTTCAAATCAAAGATACTAATCCCTAACGTTCAAATCATCAAAGATACTAATCCCTAACGTTCAAATCAAAGATACTAATCCGTAACGTTCAAATCAAAGATACTAATCCCTAACGTTCAAATCAAAGATACTAATCCCTAACGTTCAAATCAAAGATACTAATCCCTAACGTTCAAATCAAAGATACTAATCCCTAACGTTCAAATCAACACAACTTTCCCAATTGTCCCTTAGTGAAAACGCAAAAACTATTTAGTCCCAATTCTCCCTCATAACGTGCGTACAAATCCAGAACGGGTACCGGCCCCTTCACACGAGACGTTTTCCCTTATTTCACAAAAAGTGCCAATTGTGAGCTACTAGGTGTGTAGTGACACGCGCTGCCTTTCCGTTTTCACGAAGGGACAATTGAGAGCAAAATAAGCCGTTCCTAGCGTTTTCACGAAGAGACAATGAGACAATTGTATTAATAAATCAATTACGCTGTAAATAATCGTCCTGTTGTCAAATAATTTGTACATTTGATAAGTTTGAAATCTGTACTTTCAAACAGTGCACATAATTTGGCAATATTCTCCGTTAATGATGGTGAAACTACAATTTCAAAAAGTTAGCAACTTATAAAACTCGATTATCTCGAAACGTGTGTTTTGTGTTGTGTGCATGGCCCAATTGACCATTCGTGAAAACGGTGACAATTAGTGTAAAGACTGTCCTAGTCAAATGAAATGAGGGAAAAGTCATCAAAATAATTAATATCTAAAGTTTTAATTTGCTCGATAGTATTTGACTAGAACGGTTAGTAATAGGCCAGGGCAAATTGAATTCTAGAAATTTACCTTCAGACCTGTTCAAAAGAATTATGTATATAACCAAATGCTTTATGGGGGGGGGGGGGTAATCCAACTGTATGAAGTGATAATGGCGATACTTTTAAGTTTAGATTCCTTACATCGACAAAGGGAGCCTGAGTTTAATTTATGGACTTGAGGGAGGATATACATAGAAGGCAGCGGCGTAGCCAGGACTTTTGCAGTGGGGGGGCACAGGGGGAATTGCTTTTCAGTGGGGGCCCAGGGGGTATGGGTTTTTCCCTTTTCTTTTTCTTTTCTGTTTTTTGGGGCACTATGAGGATTTTTCGTGGGGGGGCACCTGGGGGGCACTGGAAATTTGTGGGGGGCACGTGCCCCCAGGCCCCCCGTATCTACGCCACTGATAGAAGGGATTTTAATAACTTTAGTTTTTGTTATTTCTTTAATAAAATCCGAATCTGTTGATTTGAGAATATCTTGTTTCCAAACAGTGAGTTTGGCTGATGTTATGAGAGTGGTGATGATGGTATAGTGTTGGAAATTCCGATAACGATGTCTTTGTTATTGGAAAGATGTTGAAAGTCTTTAATATCTTGAAATGTAACATTATGCAGACGAATGGGATTTCATTTTAAAACATTATTACGTATGTGGAATGTTCATTGATTCTTCGGTTACAACAGAAATAAGGGAATTGGGGGAAGGTAATTGCCGGCAATATAAGAGTTCTTAAACATCTTCAGACTTTTATTTAAAAAAATTAAATTAATTAAATTAAATTAAATTAAACAATTTAATAATAATTTTTTTTAAATTAGTAATTTAGTTATAAATTTGTTTTATAATTAAAAACAAATCAAAACAAAATTAAAAGAATAAAGTAAAATAAAAGTTGACTTTAGAGGTATGAAATTTCACCTAATTCAAGAAGATAAAAATAACAGTTGAAGGAGGAAATATAGGAGGGTTACGTCTAATAAATAGAGTTGATTGAGTTTAATCTGAAAATTAACATTTTACAAAAAAGTTGACGAAAGCCTATTCACATTATTACTTGAAAACAAAAGACTGGTGCACTTAAATGTTTCTAGGTGTACATCCCACCCGGGCCGTAGCAAGTGTGGTGGGGGGGGGGGGGGGGCGGCCCCCACCAATAATAAGTCGGCATTTAGAGCCTCAGATGGCGAATGAATAATCAAAGCTACTAGTAGATCAAGGGTTGGTCCAGAATAAAGTTTCAGTCGGCAAACCTAGAGCTATGTGTTTGCTGACTGCAAATGTATCGTGTTTCTGTAAGATTTGCCAAGTTGTTTGTTATCAGTTGTTTTTACTTTGTAATACACTGTATTTCCAGCACGAAAAGAGCTGAGGTTTCACCAGGTGGTACAGTCCCCCCCCCCCCGATGTCAGTCGACAAATTGGCTTCCCCACCCCAAACAAAATGCCTTCGCTACGCCCCTGCATCCCTCCCTCCTCCCCAACACACACTACGAAAGTATAATAAAGAAAAAAACATTTCATGCAACCTTTTTGATTCTGAAAATAATACTTTCGGCTACCAGCAGTCGTCCGTCTAATGTTAACGACTGAAACAAAAAATCTTAATAATTGTGTTGTATATATACCTTGTATTGCAAAGTTTTCCACTATTATTTTGATGCCACATTTAATAATTGTTTGCCTGTGTTCTGAGAACGTTTCATCATCTATAATAGCTCACACTCTTCAAACTAAACTTGTTGAATCAACTATATAAGCGTTCGGCGAGTGACAACACTCACCGAAATTCATCTCGAAGAATGTGTTGAATATACCACAAAGTCAATTAGGATTAAGTCTAACTTTATCATTTTTAATTCAACACTTTTAAAAGTTAAATCAACTTTTATAAAGAGTTGTCACTGACCGAACTCTTAAAAATGTTGATTCAACATTTTAGATTTAAGAGTGCACGAATTATGTATGGAGGACTTATTTTTGCCACTCACGCCACACATTGTGATGAGCGTTCTTCACACACCAAATCCAACAAACATTTCAAAACGAATAATCGTATTATATGACAAACAATTTTAGATACAACTTTATATAGGTTTTAAGTGTAACTGACAGAAAAAAATGACATTTTGAGAGACCCTGAAGCAAACTCACCGATTTCCTAAAATATAATGGAGACGTCGCTGACTAGAGCTGCTGTATCGTCAGATCTTGATCGACTAGTGATATCACGGGATAAAATGTAGGTCCTTAAATAGTCCCTGGAACCACTTGCCGGAACTATACTGATAATCCACTCTATTATAATAATGAATAGTGACGTATAGCGGACTAAAGTTATTGTGTCGTCCGGCAAGTATAGAGTAGTGATATCACTGGATAAAATATAGGCCCATTAAATAGTCCCTGGAACCACTTGCCGGAACTATACTGATGATGAACTCTAACTGTAAAGTAATAATGAATGATGACGTCACAGACTAGAGCGATATAGGCCTACTTATCGCTTCAAAATAATGTTAACCCGTGATCGTACTAGTCCCTGGGATCGGACCATTTGACGGAACCTTTATAATAAATGTTGATCTTGAAGTTAAGATAGCTTTCAAATCTGTAACTCTCACATTGTTTGGTTACACATTAACATTTCTGAATTGATAAATAACATACAAACGAAAAGATTGTATGGTGTTTTTTCAACATCATAAAGCAATCAACTTTGACATGATTTTGCATGGGTATGCCACTTGGACCCACTCTCTACCGTCCCCTGACCCACCCCCATCCCCAATCGAACGCCGTACCAAACCATTCCGACAACATACCAAACTTAGCAGATCCAACACCAAGCTCTCTGGATGGACTATTTAACCCATACTGAACCGGTGACATAAGCGGCAGAGAGACGAAGCACAACTCTCACATACCGACTGATCTTTTTCAAGACCAACACAAATTCCACCGGTCTTTTTCAGGACTACAACAACTTCAAAAAGGAGTGGTCACATGCTACTGTCAAACCTACCATCTAATAAATAATACAATACAAATATAAGTGTATATTATTTAAAACCAAGTTAATAACTGACAATGGCAAAACGGAAACTAACGAAAAGAGCAAAAAGTTCACAATCGAAACAGAAAACAAAACGGTTTTCACATGAACGCTTTACTAAAACCAAACTAAATAACACTATAATAAATACCCCAATTGCAGAACAAATTGAACAGTTTATTACAAACCTATCTAGAGCAAAACTATCTCAAATTAAAAAAATGATCTCGGAAAAGAAATCTCGTTCCAACCACCTTATACTTGACCAACCCGTTCAACCCTTTCGAGTGACATCAACATTTTCCAGAGAAGATTGAAAATTACATACATATAATGCATAACAAACCATCCAAAACTCATCCGTCCAAACTACTATTCACTTGGCATCCCAAAACAACACATGAGTCCAACACTCGAAAACTGCTTGGAAGCCTCAAAATATGAACCATGAGATTTCAAAACATAATCCGTCCATTAATTTAATAACATAGATGTGAAACAAGCAGTATATAAACATAATGGCAAAATCACTTATTCAAAATGGACAAACTCACTCGAACACAAAATTAGTCTGTGGGCTGGAGGGGTCTACCGTGTACCCCCCATAACCCACCACCACCGATATTTTTGTGTTCCTTTGGATGTCCTAAACACGAAAAAATATGTTAACATTGAAAATTTTGGGTTGCACTATCTGTTCTGGCCCACTATTGTTTACCCGTATAAATGAGCTTATGCTGATAATTCTTAGCACTAGGGGTGGAAGAAGATCAAACATCTCGCCATTACTCCATCATGTATTCACCTATTATCATGTAACTTGGTACAATTAATGTTCAGTCATATGTCGTCATGATGACGTCATCGGTTCTCGTAAAAACGACCGGTAGAGGGCGCTATAATTGTACGTATTTTATGCATATTTTAATTATTGGGATTTTCAGAAAATATCTCGTTATAAATCATTTAGTTTTTATTGTTGCCACCAAGGACAAAAAATTAATTAATTTATGCCTTAAATGGGTTTGTCTATGTCTAATGTAACCAAAAAAATGTGTTAACTTAGAATTTTTTTGGATTTTCTATCTCTAGGGGCACTTTTTTATCCCCCATGGTATTAAGCTTAGTTGGACGTCCATATCACTACATATTGAATAATCCTTTATTTCTCAAACATATGGTGTTCTATAATGGACACCTACGCGGCGACTTTTTTTTTACGTGGCGACTTTTTGTTTTTGGATGGCGACTTTTTGTTTTTGGACGGCGACTTTTTTTTGTTAAACAAAAAGTCGCCGTCCAAAAACAAAAAGTCGCCGCTAAAACAAAAGTCGCTGCGTAAATAAAAATCGCCGCGTAAAACGTCGCGTAGGTCTCCATTATAGAACACCATACGATAAGCACAAGAGCGAGATTTTTTAAATTGTGACGGTTATATTATACGCTTCCATACTTTTGAGAATTAATTAATTATTAGATTTTGCTTCCTACTAAAAGCTAATAACTTTAATTACAAAGAACTTGATGTCGGTATCTTTATCATAGAAACTGTAATTAATGGGGAATTACTTTCCAAACATAAATTATTCGTCACTTCATGAAAACGCAAAAACAAGACCCCGCGTGCAGAGAGATTCCTCACTTCGTGAAAATGCCAATACCGGTGTATAATTATAGGTCACACGATTACGTCACTTCGTGTTGGTACTGTTGCCTGTGTTAATGTTACAAGGGCTTTTTGTTTTCCATAGTAGACCTTAGGCTTTTCTGAATTTGAGACAAAAAAGGGTTCGAACAATGATTTTTTGTTCAAATGTATTGTTTAGCTATTACCATGATTATATACTGTCAAACTCAGCCTGGCACAATTATGTTTTACATGTATAGAACTTCCGTGAGTAAAGCCAGACAGTATTATCCAATAACTCAAAAAAGTGGGTTGAACGTAGTAATATGAATATGAAAAGTGTATTGAGTTTACATATGAAAGGGGAGTACGATGTTGCTAAGTACAGTTCGTTATGCTCCAAAGGTTCCTTGTCAACATATTTTATAGAAAGTTGAACTTGTATGATGTTGCCTGCCATCACTGAGAGTTAGTACCAACCTGTTGTATGTATTTCATCTTGACACCCCTTTTATATCAGACAAGATTGTGTATAATTGTAGTGGATTCACTCCACAAATGAAGATACACCTTAAATTATACGAATCTAAAACTATGACCAAATTTATATAACATTTAATTGGTACACTCTTAAAACTAAAGTATTGAATCAACATTTTAAAGGGTTCGGTGAGTGACAACTCTCTTTATAAAGTTGAATTTAACTTTTAAAAGTGTTGAATTAACATTAATAAAGTTATACTTAACTTGACTGTGTTAATTCAACATTTTCTTTGAGTTGAATTTAACTATATAAGTGTTGTCACTCACCGACTCTATGGTAGATTCAACACTTTCTGTGAGTTGAATTTAACTATATAAGTGTTGTCACTCACCGACTCTATGGTAGATTCAACACTTTCTGTGAGTTGAATTTAACTATATAAGTGTTGTCACCCACCGACTCTATGGTAGATTCAACACTTTCTTTGAGTTGAATTTAACTTGTCACTCACCGACGCTATGGTAGGTTCAACACTTTCTGTGAGTTGAATTTAACTATATAAGTGTTGTCACCCACCGACTCTATGGTAGATTCAACACTTTCTGTGAGTTGAATTTAACTATATAAGTGTTGTCACTCACCGACTCTATGGTAGATTCAACACTTTCTGTGAGTTGAATTTAACTATATAAGTGTTGTCACCCGCCGACTCTATGGTAGATTCAACACTTTCTTTGAGTTGAATTTAACTATATAAGTGTTGTCACCCACCGACTCTATGGTAGATTCAACACTTTAGTTTTAAGAGTGTATACGCATTGTGATTATATCAAAGTTTGAACAATTCTGTGCATTCAGCCTATACGCATAACGTCATATCTAACTTCCGTGAGTAAAGCCAGACAGTATTGTCCAATAACTCAATAGTAATATGAATATGAAAAGTGTATTGAGTTTACATATGAAAGGGGAACATGACGTTGCATGTAGTTCTAATATGCGCCAAAAAGTTTCTTTGTCAAGAACTTGTATGAGGCTGCCTGCCGTACACAGTGTGAGGCTGCCTGCCGTACACAGTGTGAGGCTGCCTGCCGTACACAGTGTGAGGCTGCCTGCCGTACACAGTGTGAGGCTGCCTGCCGTACACAGTGTGAGGCTGCCTGCCGTACACAGTGTGAGGCTGCCTGCCGTACACAGTGTGAGGCTGCCTGCCGTACACAGTATGAGGCTGCCTGTCGTACACAGTTAGAACCAACCTGCTGTACATTTCATCCTGACACACCTTTTTATATTTCTATGTTGCGTGTATGTTGTAGTGGATTCACTCCACAAATGAAGATACACATTAAATTATACGAATCTAAAACTATGACCAAATTTATATAACATTTAATTGGTAGACTCTTAAAACTAAAGTATTGAATCAACATTTTAAAGGGTTCGGTGAGTGACAACTCTTTATAAAGTTGAATTTAACTTTTAAAAGTGTTGAATTAACATTAATAAAGTTACTTAACTTGACTGTGTTAATTCAACACTTTCTTTGAGTTGAATTTAACAATTTAAGTGTCACCCACCGACTCTATGGTAGATTCAACACTTTAGTTTTAAGAGTGTACGCATTGTGATTATATCAAAGTTTGAACAATTTTGTGCATTCAGCCTATATACATAACGTCATACTTCCGTGAGTAAAGCCAGACAGTACTGTCCAATAACTCAATAGTAATATGAATATGAAAAGTGTATTGAGTTTACATATCAAAGGGGAACATGACGTTGCAGTTCGATATGTGCCAAAGGTTTCTTTATCAACATTTAGTTGAACTTGTATGAGGCTGCCTGCCGTACACAGTTAGAACCAACCTGCTGTGTATTTCATCACGACACACCCTTTTTATATCAGACAAGATTGCGTGTACATGTATAATTGTAGTGGATTCACGACTAAGTGTTTGTGTAAATTGCGTATAGTAAGTTCTTCCCCTTACAATCATTCTCATTCCTTCTTCTCAGTAAATTAACCAAACGAGTCACTACAGATATTACCAAAACCATGAAGTATGGCAACAAAAGTCTGACCTCAAATCTATCTACAACCAAAAACACAGAAATAGTTCGAATATACCAAAGGAAATCCCAAACTTAAAAGGATTAAATTCACGCAAGTGACACCAATGCAGAAGTTCTTAAAAATGTGTCACCCGTATTTTTTGCTGTTTTGACGGCAGTTTCCGATTTTGTTTTTATCGGATCATTGCTATTTTACCCGAGAAAATTACACGAAATTACTGGAGGGTTATGTCACATTAAAAGAACAATTAAATGACTAGGTAAGTAAGTACATCAATACATCTTGAAATAACATTTTGCATCAGACTTTTTCGACAAATCTCTTCTTACAAATTCATTTATCACAGACTCGGCGAAGCCAAGCCCGGATCACTATAGGAACAAAACAGGGCGAGCAGTGACAGTATAACAAATACCGGTAGGGGACAACACGGGCATAGTTTCTGGGATTCCTCCATGAATTATGAAGGAAACACCAATAATGAAGCAGAGTGTTTGTTAAATAATGGCACTTACCATTAAATAGAGAAGCCGATCCAGGAGAAGAGGATGCAAGGAATCGAGGCAACCAGGAACCAACAAGAAACAGCAACCTCTGAAATGAAAGTTTCGCTGCTGTGAAATGATTGTGAGTCGACCAGCGCCCCACTCTTAAATAATTATATCACCCCAGAACGCGTACGTTACCATGGTTCTGGTTTCAAATGAGTTAACAAATTCAAAAGTTTAAGGACAACCATTCTATGGGAAAGCGCAAAACGAATTTGAATAATAACATAAACTTGTCTAAGCCCGCATATATATGTATTACATCATGAAAATTGTGTTCAATACCATACATAGACCGGCGTCAGATACAAGATATGAGACAATGGACATTGGTGTAAGTCTAATGTCAAACGTATTAATGTGAATAAATAATATGAAAAATGGATTGAGTTTGCATGTGAAAGGAAAGCATATAATGTGTGTAGGTGGAAGCTGTTCAAGTGCGCTAATGGTTCCTCTGTAAACACCTATAGTTGTACTCTTGTACCAGACTGACTCGCATCAATACAGAGTTAATACCACTCTGCTGTATATAACATTCTGATATACTTTTGTGTTACATTTTGATGTCATAGCAGACATAGATGTCGTGTATCAGTGAACAAGATTCACAAATATAAAACGTTCGTTTGTCACTTTTCTGGACCGTATTTCAAGTTGCATTTTCTGTCCCTTCACTTACTGTTATCCTCATCTCTTCTTCTGAGTATAACGCTGAGTATAATGACGATTTTACAAATCATCTTTTACAGAAATACTCAAATATATCATACGAGTTTTAAATAGCATAATATAATACTATAGAAAACTAAATAAGATCGGTCATTAGGCCTACCCCCTACTGGTCAAAACAATGTATGCAGTACCGGTATCACACCAATCCAGATACATCCCCGCCCACCCTTTCCAGTTATGAAAACTCGGTCACGCCACCTGCATAAAAGTCAAACACTTGACCAGCGTAGTAGCAGTTATCATGGAGAGGCTTATCATGACCCTATTGGTTTATCCACACTGTTTTATTGACAGCTGGATCAGTGTAGGCTATTGTTGATTGGAGACCAGAAACCAGAGACTTGTTTAGCCTTATGTGTATTTCGATATATTTTTGTTCGGGAATTATACGGCCAGCGTAATAAGTCACTCACTTGTATTGAGACTGTAATGGTTTTGGTAATTTAATTGCACACATTTGTTAAGTTAATTACACTATTTGAAAGTCTGGCACAGCGACGGCACCATATTGTCACTGGGTGTTATCCGACCGACTTCCACGGTGGAGTGTTGCTGTGTGTCTGTAAACTTGACGAATTTGTTATTATTAAAATTACTTGTTTTGATCACTATGAATGTGTTTAAAATGTGAATATAGGGTTCCCATTGCTATCGTAGCCCTGAATGGACATCACAAATCCTAAATATCTTCGCCTATATATTTGTGATGTAAACAAATAATAAGTACATGCAGTTCGTTCTGCGTCAAAGGTTACTTTGTCAACATCCATCAATAGAGAGTTAGTTCCAAAATTTCAAGGGACCGTCCCGTTTTTTTTACCAAATTGTCCCGCGTAACCTTTGACACCTCCCTGGGATGGCTCTTTGTCCCGTATTTTAAGTATTTGTTCCCAGGTCCACAAAAGCGTGTATCTATAGAAAGTTGAACTTGTAAGGCTATCAGGCTGCCTAACATCAGTTCATACCGCAAAAAGTGTCGTAGTCACCTAAGGGTTTCCCGATTGGGGCATATGTTCCTCATTGGGAGAAGAGGGTTTCAATCGGGATAAAAAGTATCTCCCAAACGGGATAGTACAATAGAAGATGTCGTTGGCATCTATAAGGGTTTCCTGATTGGGGCATATATTGGTATCCTCATTGGGATAAGAGGGTTTCAATCGGGATAAAAAGTATCTCCCAAACGGGATAGTACAATAGAAGCTGTCGTTGGCATCTAAGGGTTTCCCGATTGGGGCATATACTGGTATCCTCATTGGGAGAAGAGGGTTTCAATCGAGATAAAAGTATCTCCCAAACGGGATAGTACAATAGAAGCTGTCGTTGGCATCTAAGGGTTTCCCGATTGGGGCATATACTGGTATCCTCATTGGGAGAAGAGGGTTTCAATCGCGATAAAAAGTATCTCCCAAACGGGAGAGTACAATAGAAGCTGTCGTTGGCATCTAAGGGTTTATTTCCCGATTGGGGTATATATTGGTATCCTCATTGGGAGAAGAGGGTTTCAATCGGGATAAAAAGTATCTCCCAATCGGGATAGTACAATAGAAGCTGTCGTTGGCATCTAAGGGTTTCCCGATTGGGGCATATACTGGTATCCTCATTGGGAGAAGAGGGTTTCAATCGAGATAAAAGTATCTCCCAAACGGGATAGTACAATAGAAGCTGTCGTTGGCATCTAAGGGTTTCCCGATTGGGGCATATATTGGTATCCTCATTGGGAGAAGAGGGTTTCAATCGAGATAAAAGTATCTCCCAAACGGGATAGTACAATAGAAGCTGTCGTTGGCATCTAAGGGTTTCCCAATTGGGGCATATACTGGTATCCTCATTGGGAGAAGAGGGTTTCAATCGAGATAAAAGTATCTCCCAAACGGGATAGTACAATAGAAGCTGTCGTTGGCATCTAAGGGTTTCCCAATTGGGGCATATACTGGTATCCTCATTGGGAGAAGAGGGTTTCAATGCGATAAAAAGTATCTCCCAATCGGGATTATAGTTCATAGTCGACCCTCGTCGTGATCGTTATACCCCGTGTTGTATATATTGTACAAACAATAATTCATGAACCATGAATAAACATTAACAATTGCACAACTTTCTATGTGACAGTTTCCATTGGTAGTTTCTACCTCTAACCTAACTTCTCCAGGTCCATATTCCCAGTTACGGTTAATCCTAAATGTACAGAATCTCTTCTTTCTCAGAAATGTGAGTACATATGTATGGGGCCTATGATACGATTTTCTATTATTAAGACTAAATTATAATTTTTTAAATATCAATGCCTACAACTATATACAGGACTTTATATGATTTACTTTTTGCCAATCACAATCTTCAAAACTATCTACATATTGGGTTTTGTATTCACGTTTGCTTTATTGTATGAGTTGATAAGGATTCCTGGTCATTTGTATGTAAATACTGCACAGTAGATAATATGAGAATAAACATTGATTCTACATGTCTTAATTATTACCATGATTTTACTGTCATTCAAACGCAGTTTACATAATGTATTACGTGTAGAACTTGCATTACGTGTAGAACGTGTTAAACGCGAGTCAAGCCAGACAGTATTGTCCATCAGACTAAATATGTGAACAAAGTGAGTACAAACCAAGTGTTTAGATGTGTTTGGATTCTATAAACAGCATTTTTACAGTGAAGCTCCAGTACATGCCCCCCCCCCCCACCCAGATTGCAAAAACTGTGGTGTTAAAAAGTACACCATCGGTGTTTATATCAGAGATCGAAGAAGAAGGCAAGAAAACCCAAACTTTGTCCTTTAAATTAGACAAATTTGTTTAATTGTTTTAAATTAAGTCAAGGGAGAATTTTCCCCCATTCTTCTAAATTAGATAAATTTGTTTTAATTAGCTTAAATTAAGGGAGAAATTTTCTCCTTCCTTTAAAATTTGGACATTTCTTGTTTTCTTCGTCTTAAAACTTTGTTTAATTAGCTTAAAATTAAGTCTAAGGAGAAATGTTTCTCCTTCCTTTAAATTTAGACATTTCTTGTTTTCTTCAAACTTTGTTTAAACTGATTCACTCCTTTTATTTGTAATTTCTGTAACAAGTGTATATTTTATTTATAAGAATAAAATATTTAAAAACATTATTACTAGGCAACTAGCACAATATAAACACTATGGAAGAATAAAGTGACATCACTAGTGTTATTTTAACACCTCAGTTTTTGCATGCAGGGCATGCCATGATATACACTCTAAAAAGCGTGTTAGCAATTAAACATTACTAACCAGTTTAAACATGTCAAATTCCTAAACACTAAGAAAGTTGGTATTTAATTTCTAAACGGAAAATATTAATTGCTAAGGCCATGTTTTTTTAATAACTTGGATTACGGAATCGCCGCTCGAAAAAATCGCGTTTCTGAAAAAAATTAAAAAAATTCAAATTTTTTATTAAAAAAAAAAAAAAAAAAAAAAAAAAAATCCACAACACTTACAACAGTGCCACCGATCGCGTACAAAACACCATCGTGTACAAAACAATACTTTTAGATCACATTTTCTTCAAATACAACAAGATCCCTACAATACATGTACAGTAAATTAGTACATGTACCGTGAGCCAGTGAACGGAGAAAAAAATCGCGGCCGATGTATGATGGAAACCAGACCAATGTTATGCATTCACGTACAAAAGTGCGAGTCCGTTTATAGACTATACTATTTGCCCAAGTGCATACATTGGCCATTTAGTAACAACTACATGTACGTGCATCGCGCGACTTGACCTCACGGCCCAAACTCATGCAATCGATTGCTGTGTCAACAAATGGTCTGTGTGTGCGAATTTGTTTAGGGTCGCGGCGTAAAGTTAGGGTCGGTCAGAAACCGGAAACAGAACATTTTGTTAAGCCTAAACACTCGCGACATTCATTCAGTGACTTTCTGCTTTTGTCTACATAAATTGTGTATAATGTACGTGTTTTAGAAGCCGCCTGCGTGCCTTCGGTATTTTTTTTTTCTTTTTTTTTTCGCCCCGCCCGATTTCGTGAGCTCGGAATTCCGTAATCCCGATCATTTTTTTTTTTTTTTTTTTTTTTTTTTACCCCGATCCCCGCTCATTTTTTGTAGCTTACAAATCCGTAATCCAAGTAATAAAAAACAAACGGCCTAAACACAAGTATTTTAATGCTAAACGTACGGTGGCCCACAACTGTCACGGCAAAAGCAAATTCCTCACGGCAAAAGCAAAAGCGTCACGGCAAAAGCAAATTCCTCACGGCAAAAGCAAAAGCGTCACGGCAAAAGCAAATTCCCCACGGCAAAAGCAAATTCCTCACGGCAAAAGCAAAAGCGTCACGGCAAAAAGCAAATTCCACGGCAAAAGCAAATTCGTCACGGCAAAGCAAAATTCCCCACGGCAAAGCAAATTCGACACGGCAATAGCAAAAGCAAATTCCCATTTATACGGGTTAAAGGTCAAATTTGGTCGCGGTGAACTATGGGATAGTTAATGTGTAAAATGGTCAGCACGCCCGGTGGTGCGGTTGATCCATAGAGTTATCTAATATAAGAACTAGAGCCTCCAGTCGCTGTCGTGTACGTTACGGATCGGAGCCGTGATGCCACTGTGGAAACACGGCCGCCATTTTTCAAAGTGGGCAAAATGAATGTGAAATGCCCGGATGTGCCCACAAAATAGCGCGTTATGCTATTGTCTCTGAAAAACGGGGGGCCGTTTAAAGTTGATTTTTATGAATTATTTCGTTTGTTTTGACCTGAATGAAAGATAGTCGGTAACATTGATTAATTTACCGAATAAAATGGTTGAAAATGCATTTTAAAATTATAATTTCTCTTCGCCCAAGTATCCCCGGTATGTAATACATGTACACTCGGTTAAAACACTTTGCCCGCGCTACTGTCGCTCACTATCCCAACAGTCACAGTAAAACCTATTTCCTGATTGTAAGTTACAAAAGTACACCAAACATTGAGACACAGAGATCATTTGACATCTTCATCAAAATAAATATTCTTATTTATATTCAACAAATTTTGATAAAACAATCATTGTAGCAGGCCTGCCCTTTCACCTGTGATTTTTTAAAAGCAAAATGAATAAACATGTTATAAAATTAATTCATAAATCAATAAATAAAAAAAATTAAAAAATATACATTGGCAAAATAAAGAACCCTGAAAAATGGGTAGTGGGACTGAGGTTAGAGGGCAGAGGACAAAGCCCCTTAATATTTAATATTGTAGGATTAGGCCTACACACTGTCCATATCCCAACAAAGAAACTAGAGGTTTGGAAAAATACCGGATATTTGTTTCTTTCCTTGAGGAAAAGGGAGATTTGTAAATTAGGCCTACTGAAAAATCACAGGCCTGTAAAAAAAAACTTGTTGAAATAGTTTTTCTATAAATTAATTAATCAATACGCCAATAAACAATTAAATATAAAAAATATCTATAATACATAATTTAATTAAGAAATTAATGTATTTAGTGTAAACCAACTCAACAAATATTCACAGCACAATTTGCCTCTGTCCCCCAATAGACAGATTAGATAGATAAATCTATGTAGCCGCTCAGTCAACAGAAAGAATCCCACTTTTACATTGTTTCTGGGAGAAATAAATATATATATATATATATATATATATATATATATATATATATATACAATTAAATGTATTTATAAATGACTAATTAAATGATAAAAGATAGTGTAGAACTAAAGAAGTTCTAAATCACAGCGCGCCACATATTTTCAAGGACAGTACCATTAATATGAAAATGGCATCATTTGAAAGGGGGTATAATGGGCTACATCATGAGGGGGTCAGCTAAGAATTGCCGAAACATAAAAGGAATGCGGTCTACATGTACATTTGGGAAATAAGTAGAACAGTTGATGATTTTAGATTATAAAATTTTTTATTATGTAATAATTTTATTCATAAACCACTTGGTTTTTGCTAGTTGCTATTCAACAATATCAGGAAATACACTGTACTCATGTTCATTCAAGACAAGGTCAGATGGAATTTTCTTTTGTGGTGGTTGAGACATGAAATCAACACGGAAGGGTCTTTTTGAGGCAGGGCTCTCTTTCGTTGTTTTTCCTGCTTATAGGTTGGATGTGATGGAAACACTGTCTGAACTGCTTGCTCAAGTAGCTTATGATGGCTCACTTTGTGGTCATCCATCTCTTGGATAAATTCCTACATGAGTAATAAACACATGAAATATTTGTCTGTTATTATACACACCAAGTTATCAAAATCTATGGCTAAATATTTTATTTTTCTGCCATACTAGTAAGCTAAGTGTGAGGTGAGAGATGGAACAATCTTTTGGCCCCCCTTGAATACTATTGGTCCGTACTGAATGGGTGTTAAGTTGATGATGGAAACCTGACTTGAAATATTTCTACCTGATGTATTTATATTGTTTTTGCGAAATTAGTAAAACAAATTATCAAATCTACAAAAATTAATTCACGTCTCAACGAAGTATAAATTTCATAGACAAAATTAATAAAACAATTACAGATGTAAACATACTTTACCATTTTCTCATATATTGCAATAAAATGAGTTAACTAAAACTTTCACAGGTTGGAACACTCCTTCCTTCATGCTCACTCTGAGCTCCCAAAATTAGCTTAAGTTCAGGTTACCTCTCCCATTTGTTTCTTACCTGGCATAGGGTCTGTCTTGAAAATTTCAGCCACTGAAGTCCGTTCTAAATAAACAGAAGAAACAGACAATAATTTGTAAAGAGTAGCATGTAACTAACTTCTCCTGAAAATTAATGGAAAAGTAAATGTCAAGTTAGCTAGTGCAAAAGTACAGTGAAATGTACACTGTCAGTAAAGAATTGCTGTACTATTTAAGTAAAAATACCACTTTCAGCGTAACAATTAATGCAAATATATTTTTGTGAAATTTGACTAAAGCCAAGGGTCATTGCATACCAAAATATTTGGCGTAAGGTATGTAAACTGCCCTAACAAACCTCACCAGTAAAAGTAAAGTTTTCATATGGGATTACCATTTCTTGCAAGTTGCAAATCGTCTGTTGTAAAAATCTAATTGAACCATAGTTTATCAATGTTTTAATTCCTGAGCTTGCATGTGTGACCAGGCACTTTTGCACTGTCCTCATACATTATTCATGGTAAGTGATGTGAGTGACACCCATGTGCCCTAGGGTTGGGGACACATGCCTCAGAGATATCTTCGGGTTTAGACCATGAGTATACATGCTAGTGCAGTAGTGGCTGAGTTAAGGCTCTGAGAGAATTAAGGATTTAAAGTTAGTGTATTTCAGAGAATCTTGTTCTTTTCTTGCTGTGCTTTAATAAAACTGTAGACTTTTGCATTTTCATTCTTAAAGTTTTGGGTTTCATATAATATTATACTATTAATCTGTAGATCTAGTGTGTTCTGCTTGAATAGAAAAATACTTAGCAGCACTTGTAATGTAAGCCAAGAACAGTCTGTCATTGCATGTGTATTACTAGACAATCTAGATTCCTCAGAATACTTGGTTTGTCAGGTATTTTACAAATCATATACCCCAAATATATGGCATGAAGTATGACTTTAGTGTCACCCTTAAAGATAGACACCATAACAATAGTTGATGTACAAAACAATCAATTTGAACTATTTCTAATCCTCTATAATCCTTACTTGTTACTAGTCTGAGAACTTGGACTCACAAACTGGCATGAGCCAGTATAGAGTCAAGGTCATACTATTACTAAAATGCTTGCCTCAAAAGTCCCAGGAAAGGACCAGTGGCAACACTGAAGCTGGTTCCTAGCAGCATGAGGAATGAACACTGTAGAAGATAATAATAGTTTAATACTATCCTTGTGTCCATACTTGTGTCCAAAATTGAGAAATTAGGCCATACATGGCTGAGAATGATAGAAAAATGGCAGTCAATCATCAATGTGTGCCATTTCTGAACTGTTAACTCTACTATTTTTGCCTAATTTCTCACTTTTTGCAAGGTATGGACACAGGGTTATATAATCTTTACTGCTAATAGTATTAGGAACCAGTTTCAAAACCAGCTTGAGCCAGTGTAGAGTCCAAGCCAATACTGTACAAAACATTATCTATTAGTACATAGCAAATGTCTGCTCCAAAGGGTCCCAGAAAATGACCAGTTGCAACATTGAAGATTGTTCCTAGTAACAAGTATGGATCATAGAAGGTAATAATTATAATATCCTTGTGTTCCGACATGTGCAAAAAGTGAAAAAGTAGGTTCCAAATGGTGGAGCAATAGTGAAAAAATGCAATTTCTACATTTAACTGCTCCGCCATTTTGCATGTTTTGGGCCTAGATTTTCACTTTTGAGCGATGAAAATAGTATTATTAGGCCTATCACCTTCTATGATCCTTAAAGGCCTACTTGCTCACAGGACACAGAAACCAGTGCCAAATGGTCATTTTCTGTGACTTGAAATTGAAGGCATTTGTGACTGTTACTAGAGTCAAGACAATTTTTGGTACAGTATTGACTTGGACTTCACTGGCTCATGCCAGTTTTTGAGTCCCAGTTGCTCAGATTAACTTAATAGACACTTTTTATACAGTACGACCATGCTCATGCCCGGTTCTGAGCCGTGGTACTTGGACTAGTCACTAACGAATTGTAGGCCTAGCCTAACGTTGATTTTTTTAGTGAGCCTATAGGCTATAGACTTAAGACTAGTCGTAGTCATGATAGTGGCAGTGCTAGTGGTAGGCTGGTGTAAAGTAAATCGTGATTATGTAGCCACATGTACCTTGAAAAGATGTTTACATAATTAACACCTGTTTAAATTACCCACCTTTTCCACAGCTTGAGCAAAAAAATGGCGGCATTGCTCAGAGTTGTGCCCGCAGTTATGCAAAAAACCATCCCACCGAAGTAAGAGGTTCAAAATGTCAAGCTTGAATGCCCGCGGTGGTCATGGTATATATACGGCGGACGATACATACTGTACATGTACATATGTACATGTACATGTAAATATGTACTACATGTAATTATGTACGGGTTCTGTCGCCTTGTGAACCATGATGACTGGCTACCAGTCATTGCTTTTACTTTTGCCGTGGAGAATTGCTTTTGCCGTAGAATTTGCTTTGCCGTGGGTAATTTGCTTTTGCCGTGGGTAATTTGCTTTTGCCGTGACGCTTTGCTTTGCCGTGGGTAATTTGCTTTGCCGTGACGCTTTTGCTTTTGCCGAAATTTGCTTTTGCCGTGACGCTTTTGCTTTTGCCGTGACGCTTTTGCTTTTGCCGTGGGGAATTTGCTTTTGCCGTGACGCTTTTGCTTTTGCCGTGGGAATTTGCTTTTGCCGTGACGCTTTGCTTTTGCCGTGACAGTTGTGGGCCACCGTATAAACGTGATACTTGTCTGAACGTTTTGTATGATACCCCGCGCTGATTGGCCCGATTCAGCGTGGGCGCGAAAAAAACAAGTTACAGACGTCATCTTTCATCTAACCCGCTGCTAGCATGCTATAGTAATTCTCGAAGCAGGTCAACTCGTACGCACGCCAACTCGTACACGGACCAACTCGTGCGCATATTGGTCAACTCGTACACGCACCAACTCGTACACGCACCAACCCGTACACACACGTACACCAACTCGTACGCAAACCAACACATTCTTCGTATCACCCGTTGGTAAATCCGCGTACGGTTGGTGTGCCCTGACTGATGCGTACGAGGTTGGTGTGCGTTACAATGATATGTGTCAGTTGGCACGCGTACGAGTTGACCTGTATTCGCTAAAACAACAAGACCAATCACGGCGGCATAGCTGCCAACTTTTACGAAAAAAATCGTAATTATTATGATTTTTTTCAGGAATTAGTAATTGTTCTTTAAAATTACGATTTTCAAGTTTCCCGCCCAACGGAAAGAAAAACCTTGATAAATTCCCATTTTGGAGCATTCGTGTAAAATCACATAGGCCCCATAACAATTGTAACAATTAAAATCGATACCCGGCCATACCGAATATTTTCGTATGTACAGTATGCTGTGATAAATAAGTTCTGAATTACCGAAAAGTATTACGGGTTCAATTAGCGTAAGAATCGATGTCTATCACTGGTATCATACCGCAATACATGGACATGACGTGTTTCACATCGGGAACCAGTACAGAAACAGTGTTTTCAAGATGGCTTCTTCTCTACTGTCTGTCGTTAGGCCTAGTGCCAGTGGTACTGGTACTACTGGAGTACAGTGACAGTGCTGAGTTTCTAACACAAAGAGTTTTTACATTTGCGGTACGATTTCATCGTTCAGAAAGTGAAATAGAGAGAGACTGACCTTTTTCTCTGATCTAATCTGCTAATGCTATCAGTGATTATTTGATGTTACAAGGTATAGTTGGAGTTTTTTTTTTGCACAACACTTTCCTACCGACTACAGGGCACGCAATTGCTGAAGTGAGAAAGCTGATGATACTCGGGTCAACTGTGATACTGATATATAGCCTACTACAGTTTCTAGTATAAGTTTTCATGTTAATTATGTTGTCAAAGTCTATTTCACTAAAATTCTTTATCAACGAAGAAACACAAACGGCATGTTAGAAACATATTGGTTTAGAATAGAATTAATTTAGGGATATATATCTACGATCAGCCAATGAGTGTAAAAAAATGTTTAACTATAATGACGTTAGGAGCACTTAGGGCATGCATGTTCATTGGGCCTAGGCTAAAGACCTAATGCGTATTAACGTTAGAGCAAACTATTAATTATTCAAAAGCTTAGTCTAGAGTTAGACAAACATGAAAATAGGGCTGCACTCGTAGCTTACTGTATTAACGATTAATGCGCATAATTCAAATGGTTATTTTCTGACAAACCAAGGTTGTTGACATTGTAATATTAAAAATTTATTTCCATGTCTTTGGCATTAAACTCTATATATTAAGTACAACTTTAGTATTTAACATTGAAAGGTACAATATATGATCATTGGCAGTGATTGATTAATACATTCATTTCCAATCATCTAGATTTCAAAAATACATAAAACTAAAACTAGCTAAGTGGTGATTGAGCGCCTACAACAAGCAGCCACACTCATAACATTCTTCCAGTTTTTGTGCTAAGTAAGTGTTTTGTAAAGCTAAGGGTTTGTCTTCATTTTATACTAGTGGTTTCTTATTACATCTGGAATCTACTGGACGTTTTATGTGAGAATATTTGTACATTTGTTTTCTTATAATAAGTGAAAAACTGTTGTTTTTGTCTGTCTCTCAGAAAGTTTTTACTGTTGAGTGTATATACATTTGGATCTTCATTTTATATTGTGTGCAGTCAACTCTGATTTTAGATTATAACCTGTAGCTAGAGATTTATAACTCTGTAGTAAACTTTGACCACAAGCCTTTTGTTTGGATCAACAACTTTGTGATCCAGACAATGGAGGTTCTACATCCTGTTTATTCTACTCCTGCTATCAGACCATTTGTGTCTCAATGACTTCATCAGAAGAATGGCTGCAAGATACAATCTGGATTGTTCACCCAAGATCCGCCATCTTAAATTC
>CM055823.1:1932394-1970849 GCA_029582265.1 Zoroaster sp. YZ-2022
TTTAATCATTTTTTGTTGCAGTGGCCTGGGATGACAACTGGTGGCCCGGGAAAGTCATAGATGTACTTCAAAATGGAGATGATGTTGCTGTTGTCAGCTACATGCAGCGATTGGGCAATAATGCTCATAATAAGTTTACATGGCCACGAAGACCAGACATGCACAGAACTTCAACAAAGGCGATTTTTGTTCAAAGATATATTACTTTTTCCAGGGCCAACTCTTCGCTTCCACACCATACAAAATGAACTCGATATCATTAGACTATACATCTCTAGTACTACCCTAGGCAATAAGGACACAGGTTTGGTTTACAGGATCCTTCATTTCTTTAACCCTTCCTATGCCCAGGCTGAAATTTGGCCCAGTCAGCGCGGCACCCACAGACAGTCACTTGAGTATTTTTGGTTGCATTGCCAATTGGTAGGTCAAACCACAGTCACACAGAGCTGTGTATGTACTGTCGAGTGGTTTTGGTTTGACCTATCCTAGCCACACATGTCCTTGCATTTATTTGAGTGCACTGCACAAAGTCAATGGGTTGGAAGTTACAAATTTTGAGTGTCTTTAGTCCTTTTCACACTACAGAGCCAATTCCGGGAAAAAATTCCTGGGAAATTCCGGAGTTTTAACCCCACCAACACCCCAGCGACCGTTCACTGTACCTATCTGGTCGCTCCGGAACATTATTTCGGGAATATGCACGATCGTTTCACCGCGATCAAATCCCGGAAATGCGCTATCTGAATCGCCCAGATGGAAGTTGAAAATGTTGTGGCGGAAGTCCAATCCCAGAATGCCACATGCTCAAGCACCCGCCAGCCGGTGACGCCGGGTTGTTGTGACTGTTTACCAGGCATCGCGTCGTGACCAAAATGGCTCCTTCAAACATGTCATCACATCATTTTCGCATGCTATTATTATACCAATATTTGATATTATACCAATATCTGGTACCTAACCATGCGGACATTATAAATACACGTAAATGATACGGATGCTTAACGTGGCCTTGTCCACGACAATTCTTTTATTCAATTCTAAAACCATTTATTTGGTCACATTCTATAAAACTAAATATATCGTGTTATTTACAGATGTAGACATTTACATTTTAAGAAGGAAAGTTTCCAAAGTACTGAAATACAACACTGGATATTAGCACGCGAACTGTTTGGCGTGCTATTTGTGACCTCGCTGACCTTTCAAGACATTATACGTTCCAACATCCGCGACGCGAAAGTTGGATAAGTTAAACCCGCTTTCGTTTCACACTAGTTGCTATTTCCTGGGAAAAACACTATTCCCGGGGAAAAACTCGCTTAATACCCCTACTCCCGAGCAGGGGTAATTATTTCCCGGGAATAAGCTACTTCCCGGGAATTTCCTGGGCTTAACTTTTGAAGTGTGAACAGATTTCCCGGGAATTTCCCGGGAAATACGTCTAGTGTGAAAGGGGCTTTTGAGTGTTAAACCTATAGGAGGGTTAATCTGGAATGGTTTGCAGTAACACCATGTAAACAATCACTTATGAGATGTGGTGGTTCTGAAAAGGACCGTTGGTATAACAACTCAACGTTTCAATTGATATGCTCTGATCGTGTTTAGAAGATGATTGTTTCCTGAACACATCTATATTTATTTATTTTCATCATGCAGCTAGATTATAGTGAACTATTGTATGGTCATTCAATTAAGGTTTGTTGCATCAAATGCAGTTCATGAAACTGAAAATTAAAAAAAAAATGCATTTCAAATAATTTATGTAAATTAGGTACAAATGGCGATTTTAACAAAATTATGCAAATTAGGTACATAAAATATTACAAAACTGGCATTTTCACACTATATATGGCTAATTTGACCTCACAAATGGAAACCCCCCAAAACCCCTTAGAAGACGATTCTTTAAATTTTTGTTCAAATAAAGGGGTAAAATAGCGTGTCATATTTAATTAGGTGGTCCTCTGAAAGTTGCATATGCCTTGTTGTGAAGCTAGGATGTGCTTTGTGTACATTTTCCCAATTTTAGAGGTCAATTATTTTTCAAGGTTGATATTTTATGATCCCTAATTCATTGTTTGGTACTCTACTCTTGGGAAACAATTGATAAAAATTATAAGGATCCCATTGGCCGGGTCAAGGTGACCATTGAGGTCATCCTTGGGTCATCCTCTTTACAAAAGGGTCTGACCACTAGAAGTAGAAACTGACCGAATGCAATTGTCCCATAGTATGCATTAAATCAAATGTCAAACCAGTAACTGGATATAACCGTTACTACTAGTATTACTAGGCCTACTTTTACTTGTTTGATATTAATGTCAAACGTCGAATAAGTAACCAACTTCAAATTCACGCCGGTGTTCCCCAACATGGAAATAATTACTTAAGAAAATGGTATTGCCCTTACCGACACTTGTGGAACCAAACCTCAACAAACCGGTAGAAATGTGTAAGTTCTAGCTAGTCAGACGTATCAGCATAAACTTTCTATTGAACTTGACAATGAGAAATCTAACAATGCAATTGAGTTACCCCCATGTGGCACCCCCAAAACCAACATATGAGGGCGCTAGACCAGACTTACGGGACAGCTAGTTCGCCTCTACACTAGTAATAACCCCTCCCATCTTGAGTACTATTTTGTTGAGTTTAAAACATTTGATTAAAAATAATAACAATTTTGAATTTTTTGAATATTTTGTGAAATTTATAGAAAATTTAGGAAATACTTTGAACACTTGTCTAATAGCTCTGGGGCTGAATTGTTTGTGTGTTAAAGAAGGAAACATAACTGTTTGCCTGCCTGTAGTGATCTTTTGAACCCAGAAGTAGTGAAGCTTTTTCGTTGTAATAATGAAATACCACACCATAATATTATGTTATCATCTTTCACACGTGTTTAAGTACAAGGAACAACAGCCGCTTACCGGATACCGGATCTGTTGAAAACAAATCACGTCTCGTGTGTAGGGAATATCCTTAGCAGTACCATGGCTTTCATGGCTTTCATGGCAGGCAACAGTGTGTATGTTAATATGTACAACTTTTACATTTGTGTGTACTTTAATCTCCACAAAACCTAATTGCACTTGATTACCAAAAAATTAAAAAAACAAAACATCCCTTGAAATCTTTATGTCTGAGCATTAATTTCCCAACTCTAATCATGAGACAAAAGTTCCGCATTAGAATGAAAACGAAATGAATGGATTTTAGCCAATATTTTCTTGTTAAATGAAGTAAGCTGAAGTTTAAGCTCGTAACCAGTAAATGTCTAAAAGCAGCGGCGGCGCTACGGGGGGGGGGGGGCAAGGGGAAAAATTCCCCTAGTTACTTTCTTTGCCCCTCCCCCCCCCCGCCAATTTGCCCCACCCCAATTTTTCCACGATGGCCGAAATTGAATTTAACCCTAAACCATTGAACCCACATTCATGCAATTATGTTCGCGCTGTAAATAATAAACTCAATTTCATGATATCATTAACTTCAGCACCACCAAAAAAAACCTTCCCCCCCCCCATAAAAAAACCCCCCCAAAAACAACACTTTCCATCGTCGGCAATGTGGAATTATGAATCTTTACAAGCTTGGGAACTTTTACTGATTAACGTTTTCCCCCTTAAATTTAAGCTTGCCCCCCCCCCCCCCAGTTTAACAGGTCTGGTGCCGCCGCTGTCTAAAAGCCTCTACAGTTATAATAGACTTCAATTGTCGTGAGTTCTCTTTGAACAATTTTCATTTGCTACTCTCAGTTTTAATTGTTATATTAGTGCTGGAATTTGTATTTATTTTAATTCTTTATATCCACGTATCCACCAAACTGCAGCGGCGTATAGCCAGGAATTTTTCAGTGGGGTCACGGGGGGCATTGCTTTTCAGTGGGGGGGGGGGAGGGGTATGGGTTTCCCCTTTTTCTTTTTCTTTTTCTTTTTCTTTTTCTTTTTCTTTTTCTTGTTCTTTTCTGTTTTTTGGGGGCACTATGAGGATTTTTCGTGGGGGGCACCTGGGGGAACTGGAAATTTGTGGGCCCCGTGGCTACGCCACTGCTGGTGCTCAAGATGCCTGCTCATCAGGCGAGTATCTCCAGTAACACTCCCAGGGCCTGATAGGGTTAACGATCAGCTTTGTTAATTGTGTCATTATTAAACAAGAAAATAGTGTTACTGTATTCAGACAGTTCGTATTCACTCCAATGTGAAATTTCTTTTTTATGACAGAAATTAATTTGGGGAACTATTTCACTAATTCTACTCAAACGATAACACCAGATACAGAAATATTTCAATGGATGTGTGTTATACCATCGTCAACCAAGTATTGTTATGTAAAACTGTGATAATTTATGAGACTTGATATGGGCTAGTGCATGTGGATTTTTAGGAGACTATTACATGGCAATATTAAACTTGTGAATATCGAATCCATTGACAAAGCGACACTTTATTGTAACTTATATGATCACAGGAAAACACGTATATAGCAATTACTTCCTTAGAAAGGAACAAGAGCTAAGTGGTATAGTGACGTCGTGGGCAACGGAAAGGCAAGAATTGCTTTCGTTTTCTAGTGGAAATTACCCAAAAACTTGGTTTGGTTCGAGTGTAACGCCGTAGTTTAACAAAGAAACAAATTTACAATGAAATGAAGAAAATGACATTAAAATGTAACGAACAACAAACACAGCACTGTAAAAATGGTGTTTAGAGTTTCAACGCGCACAAAATAAACGCGTTTAGGAATGCGTTTAAATGCTAAACGGCCATCCTCTGTACATGTCACAAAGCTAAACGGCCATCCTCTGTACATGTCACAAAGCTAAACGGCCATCCTCTGTACATGTCACAAAGCTAAACGTACATAGCTTTTTGACACATGTTCATATGGTTTTTAGCATTCAAACACACATCACAGAAAAGCACAATATAAATATGTTTTAGACTAAACATGTGAAAAAAGTGGGTACAAATAAGTGTTTAGAAATGTGTTTAAATTCTAAACACCATTTTTACAGTGAGGAGGGAAAAACGACACGAGGTTCCTTAAAAGGTCCTTAAAGGGAATGTACACTTTTGATAATTAAAAGGAATATATTACTGAATTATAATCTAAAAACATCCTGAGAAATTATTGTGTATTATTGACCAAACGTGACATGTATTAATTCGAATCAAAGCCGTGATAAATTGTCCACCCAACGTACAGTGGCGTAATTAGGGTCCATTTTCAGGGGGAACTTGGGGTGCACCACTTTTTCTAGGGGAATGTCAGTACATGAATATTTTGTATCATGCAGCCTCAAATGGGGACCTCAAATGGGGATTTTTTCAAAATCTGAATGGGAGCAGCCGGAGGGCACAGACCTCGGTTGGGGGCATGTTCCCCCCGTGTCACCCCCATAATTACGCCTCTTATCAAGTATGGATGTATTTACAGACATTTTACCAATGGTGTAAAATTCCTTTAACTAAGATAACGGATAAGACTTATTCATAATTATATTCAAACAACTTCCCAGCTATTATTGCTCTAAGTGTGACGGCCACTAAGCATACACTGTACAGATGTCAACCCTACCGACCTTACGTCATTCTCGACCGACGTCAACGACCGGTCTAGTCTGAGAAGGTTAAGGGGGCAAGCTTGTTTTGGGGCAGTCTACCACCAGGTAGTCGTTGGTCAAGACGTCTGTGGCAACTTTATTCGAACTGTGTACAAAGCAGATGAGAACTTATCAAAAGCAACACGCCTCGAAAATTCACTTAGTGGGATTCGAAGCAAAATATATTAAATGTTTACCTTTTCCATTTTTCCAATATTGTAAAAACTGCTTCAATAAGTATATGCTTACTTTATTGTAATTAAGATAGATTGAACAGCCAGCCTTTGTTAGTTTCAGCTCAGTGCAGAGTCGTGAACAAAAGTGTGAAAAAGCATTCACAATATTTTGTTTTACAGAAAACACTTTGATCAAAAAGTTCCCGTCTATGGGAGCATTACAGAGACAGAATAATTCACATCAAGTTGGCTTGTAGATAATCGCTCATTTTTTAATCAGATACACTGTTAAAAAATTGTTGTTCATTTACAGTAAGTTGTTTTGTCAATTGGCATTACGGAGACTTCTTTATTATACAGCAGATTCTTTGAGAATTTTCCCTTGTGCATCAACAGCAGACCTACTGTAACTTCATAGAGAATATGCATGAAAACAGCATTCTTTTCAACAGAAAAACTACTGTTAACTCACACTTTTTTAACAAGTTTTCCTTCCTTTTAAAAGATGTAGGTTTGGTTGGATTATTTATTCAGTAATACAACATCTCAAAATATCACGGCACAAGCAATCAACAGAAACAAATCAAAGACAGAAAACATCTTGATATAGATCAGGACAACTCACAAAGCCTTACAAAATCTGTTTATATTAAGGGAAAGGTACATTGGTAATTACCCGAGTACAAAATAACACAATTATTTTTAGAAAGCTAACTTGATGTCAAGTTGGTAGATACCAATTATCCTGTAATATTATTTAACACCCTAGTTTTTGCTCTGTATTAAAAGAATTACCTCCCGGTTCTCTCTTTCCCTCGCCCAATGCAGTGTAGGCTACGCTATTTAGTGAAATAACGGCATGACTTCGGTCAGAAAAATATTGACTGACTCGGGGACTGCACAGGAACGGAAATGTGTCTCGCCCACGTGTTTAAATAGTAGGCCTATACGCCAAGTACAGTCTGCCTCTAGTCTGCCTTTTTCATGTGCTAGATTTGTTTAAAATTTCTTTCTTTTTGACGAAATACACGGCCAAAAAAATTGAATCCGCGATAGCTCGTCACTATACCGGCGTGGGGTGGTTGGCTTCTAGACACCTCAGTGCTACATATTTGGAGCATATTTCAAACATGAAATCTTTGCAAAGGGTACAGAGAATAAAATTGTGAAAATATGGCAGAATTGTGTAATAGGGGAAATAGTGGTGATCCTAGCGGGGTGAGGTGCGTTCGCGCACGACCACCCTCAGCCGGCCTGGAGATCATAAACCTTGGCCTAGAATAACAATGTAGCTTTGAGATTCAAAAATATCGGTGCAACTATAGTAGTCTGTGGGCTGGAGGGGTCTATCGTGCACCCCCCCCCCCCCCCATAACCCACCGCCACCGATATTTTTTTGTTCCTTTGGATGTCCTAAACACGAAAAAAGATGTTAACATTGAAAATTTTGGGTTGCACTATCTGTTCTGGCCCACTATTTTTTACCCGTATAATGAGCTTATGCTGATAATTCTTAGCACTAGGGGTGGAAGAAGATCAAACATCTCGCCATTACCACATCATGCCTTCACTTATTACCATGTAACTTGGTACAATTAATGTTCAGTCATGTCGTCATGATGACGTCATCGGTTCTCGTGAAAACGACTGGTAGAGGGCGCTATAATTGCACGTATATTATGCATATTTTAATTATAGGGATTTTCAGAAAAATATCTCATTATAAATCATTTAGTTTTTATTGTTGCCACCAAGAACAAAAAATTAATTAATTTATGCCTTAAATGGGTTTGTCTATGTCTAATGTAACCACAAAAATGTGTTAACTTAGAAGTTTTTTGGATTTTCTATCTCTGGGGGCACTTTTTTAGCCCCATGGTATTAAGATTAGTTGGACGTCCATTTCACTACATTTGAATAATCCTTAATTTCTGGAACATGCTTTGGCCTACATTAATCAAACTTGGCACAATAAAAGTTCATTCACAAGTCGTCAAGATGATGACCTATTTTAGCTTGTATTGCCCATGTTTTCATAAAATATTTATCAAAATCATGATTTAGCAGAAATTAAGAACCTCAATTAATGAGCGAGGCTTAGTTTATGCATGGAGGAAAAAATTATGTAAAACTTAGATTTGTCATTCTCAAATTTTGTTTTTCATTCTACAAGGGATAATACCTTAACAATGCTCTGATGTAACATATGGGAAATCACGTGAGAAATTCTAACAAAAACACGTGCGATACAATCTTTAAAGGGACATACATCGTCAAGATCAGATCACACTTTCAACAGGGCATGGAATCGGTGGCCTAGTTTAAGATGAACACAGTGACTGAAAATTACTAGGTCATTTATGCAGCAGCAATGGTTATGACCTTATTATAAATATAGGGTATTTTTAGTAAATTAGTACTCCGATTCCATGCCCTGTTAATCGTGACGATATTGTCCCTTTAAACTATCTATATATAATATTCACAAAGGACAAAGTACAACAGCCACACACACTAATGTTTTGTACAGTCTTTTATTTCTTTACTCCAAACAAGGACTTATAAAAACTATGATTCCAGTCTTCACACGACACATACATAGAGCAATAAATGTTATCAAGTAAAACTCAATATTTGATTAAGGTCAATAAGAATTTGTTTCAATCATTGCATGACGCAAAACACAAACTACTAAAAGTGAAAATTAAATAGTTTGTAGGTCACGTGGTTTTAATTACATATTCTCACTTTCTATCTTTAACCACTTAAGATATACAGTTTAAAATGTCAATCAATGGACATTATTTGAGCTCTGAAATTTCCATCAACACAATATGACAATGATATTATATCATGTAATTAGTATAAGGCTATACGAGAATGACATATCAATATGAATATTCATGTTTAAAGTTAATATCCCGGCATATCAGTGAAAATAAATGGTTTGCTTGACAATCTGACACATATCAAAAATACAATAACATAATGACGTCAAATCACGTGTACGGTTATTATGAAGTCATTAATTATATAAATCAACGGTTATCGTGGTTCTACAATTTCAGAACAGTTAAAAAATAATGAAATAATCATATTATTGTGTAATATATTATGTAGATAAACTCGAAGGTATAAACTGGATGGGTGTAAATCCCAGGGGATGGGGTATAACAATATTTTGTTGGGGGATGGTCCATAGGATCACCCTCACTAACCTTTTGGGTCAAGTAAAAAACGAATATTTGACAAACTCCTCGGGAAAATTTGGATTCTCTCAGGCTTATTTGAACATAATTTAGGACTTCCATTGTTATCAAATTATTCAACCTTTGAAATTCAAAAAAATAAATAAATAAAACATTTTCAGGTGTTGGGGAGGGTTTAGGACTGGATCACGTTCAAGGGGGGGGGGGTGAGTCACTGGACATTTTGAATCATCCATCACACCAACAAATTTACACCACTGATAATTTGTATAAATTGTCGTCTGTATAACAATACTACATGAACCTGGTGTCGAAATTATCAATGTTCCAATACACACACAAAGTTCTGAAAATTGCCGGTAAAACACAGGCGATCCATCTTTAACATTTGTAAATTGATAAATAATATATTCAATATAAAAACGATATGATCTTCAATATAGATTATATGCTGTAGTATTTTGTATTATAAATTAATGTACAACTTTCCCAAAATATATTATATATTAAAATAAAAAAATATATAAATATGAAACACAAGTACAACCAAAAACCATGTGTTTTGATTCTACGAATTTTTCATAAATTCATTGATTTAATTTTGCCCTACACCGACGTGTGTATAGCACTGCATGCTCAGTGCTTTCTGAGTGTCTGTGAACTTAATCATTGATTAAGTTCCATCATTGCTCACAATTCACACTTCTTTGGCTTTTATTTACTCATTATAGTTTTCAAATATTCATATTATAGAGTTTCCAATGGTAACCAAGGTTGTTTTATGGTTTGATACTGAAATCATTTTGATAACAGACAATGTTTGAAGTGAAACCAGCTCAGCCCTGATCAGGAACTGTGTACGATCGATCGTTACACTGAGGGCGAATAATTATTCACAATAGTGATTGCGAATGTACATATATAATTATTGCTAATTCTAAAGTATTTCTAATATTCAATAAAATATTGTTTTTTTACGAATGGGCTTCCATGTGCATGGGTGCATCCCACTAAATAGAGCTGTTTATCATAATTTGTATGTCTTCACATTAAAAAAAATACCAAAAAAAAACAAAAACTGGACTGTAAATTGGAAGTGCGCCCTCAAGAGTTAGTCCTTATTACACAATATGGCTTCCCATATCATCGTGAACCATCGTTACGTTGTACAGTACAGCAATAAATAAGTGTTTCAATCAAGTGGAATCGAGTCCATCCTTTATTAGTTTATCCTTCATAACAACATAACAATATGATATGCAGCAGTGTGGAAAGGTAAATAAGTCGGCTGCATTGTTTTGTATATACATAGAGCTTCTTATTGGAGGAGGAAAATGTATTGTTATTAACGTTAAACGTTAAGCTAACGTTAGAAACAAGAAATCATGATTAAGACTAAGAGATAATTGATTCATGTTGCTAACACGCTTACATCAATCCTCAATACGTGATAAGAATACTTTATATAATAGGCAAACAAGCTGTATGCTCGAGATCTCTGGACTTAAAAGACGGTGAAATATAATATACTTCTGTGTGATCTAGAATAAATCCATGATGTGTCTCATTCAATCGAACAAGTTATCGATATCTGACATGAAATGGGTTTGTCATTTTACTCAAGGACTGAGTAATAATGATCTTATCATTACTATCCAAGTTGCAATGATGCAGGTCCAGCACCCGCAGGTGCTTCATGAGACACAAATAACAAGACCACACATTGACAGACCCTCCTAAGGATGAGTTGTACCCTAGGTACAAGTGGGTCAGGTTGGGCATTTCACTCAATGCATTAGCAATATGTTCAATATCATTGCATACCAATGAGCAAACACCCAGGTCCAGCTCCTTGATGTATATCATGAGACACAAATAACGAGACCACACATTGACAGACCCTCCTAAGGATGAGTTGTACCCTAGGTCCAAGCGGGTCAGGTTGGGCATTTCACTCAATGCATTAGCAATATGTTCAATATCATTGCATACCAATGAGCAATGACTCAGGTCCAGCCCCTTGATGTATATCATGAGACACAGATAACGAGACCACACATTGGCAGACCCTCCTAAGGATGAGTTGTCCTTTAGGTCCAAGCGGGTCAGGTTGGGCATTTCACTCAATGCATTAGCAATATGTTCAATATCATTGCATACCAATGAGCAATGACTCAGGTCCAGCCCCTTGATGTATATCATGAGACACAAATAACGAGACCATATTTCGGCCTTGCCACCCAGTGCTTTGTTACTGTAGAAGCTTACCTCACACTCACTCTTGCTTTGACTGACATTCTTCATGATGTGTTCCATATCTTCAGGTTGTATGTTACAACCAATTATAGATAGATCTCTTAGGGTTGTGAAGTGTTGAATATGAGGAGCCCACTGTGAAGCTGTGCCTCCTAACATTGTATTACCAACAAGAATTAATTCATTCAAGCGTGTGTTGTCTTTCAAGGACAACAGAATTGTCTTCAAATCACTGCCAGACAGTGAACAGCAATGCAGGGTAAGCGTTTGGACATTTGTCATGTTACTCAGCGCTAGAGCAAATAAATCCACTGACTCTGTTATGAATAATCTAAACAATTGAATATGTTCAATTATTCCAAGATAATTCCTTCCAAACTCTGACTTGCAAACATTTGACAGAAAGAACATGAGTGAGTGGAAATCACTATTGGAACCAATGCGTATGGTATCTGTAACCAGTGACTTGATATACGTCTCTGAAGGTATCTCTTGTAACTGACCCTCAAAATAACAATGTAATGCCAACTTGTTTAATTCATCGTCTGATTCCAATTCATCGTTTAATTTACGGTTTAGGAGTGGAATTAAGATTCTTTTCATGCACACTTTATTGTCACCACAACAAAAGCGAAGGAGATATTCAAAATCACTGATGTTGTGTGTTCCATCACATACGCGATCCAAAATATTCTGAAATTTTCCAATTTTCAATAGTTTTGTTGCAAAACGTTTGACCCGACTGATTGGAAGTAGACTCTGCCAGTATTTTGCAGCACACAATTCCTGCATTGTTTTATGCAGGAATTGTATGCTGTTATGTGATTTAGAATTCTTGAAAACCCTCTGACTGTTTAGGATGCCTACCTTTAATGCAAGGGCAAGTGTATTCTTCTCAAATGCAGACTCTGGAAATGCAAGTTTTAGTTCTGGGTCAAGGAGTCCATTCAGTGCTACTTCTCCAATTTTGATCAAAATTTCTTCGTCAGTCTCATGGCCTTTCCTTTTGAATATGTAATCCACTGCCTTACTGTATAAGCATGACATGGTTAATGGAAGCACTTTATCTTCTCTCCAAATTAAACAGATAAGTTGAAGGATCATTGGATTACTTGCCAAGTCAGAAAGAACATCTGAACTTTTAATTGCCTTAATAAGTGCCTCACTGTTTCCTGGGAAAAACTTTCTGACATATTCTTCCACATCATCTTCTGTAAAACCAAGAACCTTTAGGTGTATGCAAGGATTTTGAACCAATGATTTGTCCATTAATCGCTTACGATGGGAGGGACGGGTTGTTACACCTATGCAACATGCACGGTATGTTTGTCTATTCAGAGCTCTGAGAATTGACCCAAAATCATTTTCGGTGAGAGTTGTTGTTGTCAACTCATCAAAACCATCCAAAAGAATCAAAACATCATTGGGTTTTTGGAGGATAAATGAATCCAAAGCTTCTTTTGAAATGTCTACGTCTCGGGCGAGCAGTTGGTCAAAGATTGCATCAATAAGGTTTGAGCTTTGGTCTAATGCACACATTTTCAAAACGAACACAAGTGTGTACTTGTTGAGTACAAACTGTACATCACTGGAACCAACAGCCCAGTCGTAGGCTATCTTATCAAAGAACGTTGACTTCCCTACACCCCCTTTGCCAAAGAAAATAAGTCGCTGAATATAATCACCCTCTTGTGACTTAATGAGAGAATATCTTTTCATACTCGATGGAATTCAACATCTTACTGTTTGTCATAACAACCGATGCACCTTCACTTTTTTCCAACTGCAATTTTGTATAAATGTCAATGTGCATCTGATCATCATCCTCCCAAGGATTTATATTCACATAGCTACCTGTCGTTCTGTAGTGTTTTTTCAATGCAGCATTACATTTGTCAGCGGCAACTTGTGAAGGATCTCTTAACTCTGAACCCATTTGCAGAGAATGGCTTGGTTGATCATCAGTGAGGGGCTTCGTTTCTGTAAAATAGAAAAAGGAACACAAACAATATAGCAACATTTGATAATGATATACACTATGTGTGACGGTTGAGTAAATGATTTGTTTTACATTTGCCACCAAAAAGGTCTGATAATTGGAAATCAATTGTCTCAATAAGTGCCTCACTGTTTCCCCGGAAAAACTTTCTGACATATTCTTCCACATCATCTTCTGTAAAACCAAGAACCTTTAGGTGTATGCAAGGATTTTGAACTAATGATTTGTCCATTAATCGCTCAAGATGGGAGGGACGGGTTGTTACACCTATGCAACATTCACGGTAGTGTGTTTTTCTATTCAGGGCTCTTAGGATTGACCCAAATGAGGTTTCGGTGAGAGTTGTCGTTGTCAACTCATCAAAACCATCCAAAAGAATCAAAACGTCTTTAGGGTTTTGGATGATAAGTGATTTCAATGCATCTTTGGAAATGTCTACATGTATGTCTTCTTCGAGCAGTTGTTGGAAAATTGCATCAATAAGGTTTGAGCTTTGATCTAATGCACACATTTTCAAAACAAATACAAGTTTGTACTTGTTGAGTACCTCACTGGAACCAACAGCCCAGTCGTAGGCAATCTTATCAAAGATCGTTGACTTCCCTACACCCCCTTTGCCAAAGAAAATAAGTCGCTTAACAAAATTGCCCTCTCTTGACTGAATGTGGAAGATCTTTCCATACTCAATGGAATTCAACATCTCATTGTGTGTTGTAACAACCGCTACACCTTCACTTTTTTCCAACTGCAATTTTGTATAAATGTCAATGTGCATCTGATCATCATCCACCCAAGGATTTATATTCACATAGCTACCTATCGTTGTGTAGCGTGCTTTCAATGCTGCATTACATTTGTCAGCGGCAACTTGTGACGTATCTCTCAACTCTGGACCCATTTGCCGAGAATGACTTGGTTGATCATCTGTGACGGGCCTTGTTTCTGTAAAAACAAAATAATTAAACATCAATAAAATAGAAAAAGGAACACAAACAATATAGCAAAATTTGATAATGATATACACTATGTGTGACGGTTGAGTAAATGATTTGTTTTACATTTGCCACCAAAAAGGTCTGATAATTGGAAATCACTTTCGTTTCTAGATTATTACAGCATTATCAGTTTTAACCCTCCTACACATTGAAGCCACTCCCAACCACTAAATTCTGTTCTTTAGCAACCTTCAGTACATGCATGTACAAGCCTGCTGTCCTTTCCAAGTAATCTTACAAAATCAACTGTGTGCCACCCAAGGCCACTGTAAATGTTTGAACATATATTAGTATGGCCTACAATATATGATGGGAGACCACTTTACCCTGCAATCTCAGTGGTGTGACAGTGCGCAGAAGGGTAACCATAGCAACAGCTAATGGCTTGGAGTGGCCTGAATGGGTTATTTCAAAAATTGTACCGATTGTAGGAGGGTTTTAATGATTAAATTATTTGAAGTATTGAAGGGAAAGTATACCATTAGTAGACTCATTCTGCTATGTATCACTCCATATCAATTAAGATATAATATACAAAACAATTGTCATGTGAAAGTTTCAGCTCATTGCTGTGTGTTATTAATGAGAAAACAGTGAAAATGCAGTCAGAAATTACAATCTGCAAACACAAATACTGTAAAAGAAAAGTTAACACCTTTTGTGGTGTTCAAGTGTTGTCCTCCTCTAAACATGTTTTTGTGCCTAAATTGTAAACGTGTCTTTGTGTCTAAATTCATACACGCACAAACATGTTTTGGTAAACACCACGACGAGTTTTAGCAATTGAAGAATAAACGCAAAAACATATCCAGTAAAATTACACTTGTGTTTACAGCGAATTTTCTTTTAATTCTTGCATTGAATTTTGATACAGTTTGTCAACAAAATTCAGATGTTTATAATTTGAGAATAAAATTTGACTGTTGTTAAAAACAAAAGTACCTCATGCAGAAAGATTTCAAGTTTACATTGAGATTTGGGAAACGGTGTATTTTACACTAATTAAATGAACAGGGTTCATATATGGAATGGAACACATAAAGAGATTGTACACCATTGGTAAAATGACTGTAAATGCATCATATACATGTACATGTAGTTTCAACACATTTCATTAAGTCATGAACGAGAAAATAGTGCAAATGCATTTGGATTTCTCTGCATTCATTCTAATGTGGAAAAAGTATCACGGCCGTGATCACTTTTTCAAATTTTGTAACACATTTCAAGTTATTTTTTAAACATTAAAGCACGTCAGATGGAAACATTTCTCATGGTGTTTGGTACCATCGCCAACTTCACATCAAGTAAGATTTTGGTTTTAATTCAGTAATTATTTTTAATCGAGTTATTGCCAATTACCTTTCAATGTTTATATGTACGTTTTTTCAATAGCAATTTGGCATAAATGTGTTTGATGTGCCTTTCATCATCATCATCCACCCAAAGATTTATGTTCAAAGCATATAGCTACCTGTCGTATGGTAGTGTGCTTTTAATGCTGGGTTACCTTTGTCAGCAGCAACCTGTGAAGGATCTGTCAACACTGGACCGATTTCCTGAGAATGGCTTGGCTGATCACCTGTGAGAGACATTACTTCTGTAAAAACCAAAATAGATATACATCCACAAGTTAAATTTGATTTGAAGCTTTGCATGATGGATTGGATATTAGGTTAGGTTTATGGGTAACACCATGTGTAATAATCTCTTCTTGGAATAATTAGTGTGGTTCTGAAAATAACCCGTAGCGTAGTGAGGATAGTTAAAGATGTTTTGAACAGTATGACTCTTGAAACAGACAGAACACACTGTTAGACAAAGGAAAATAAACAATACTGCAAATTGCATATATATTATTTAAGCGTGTGAACGGCTTCGTAAAACTGAAACAGAAATTTACCACCAAAAAGGACCTACAATTTGTAATCACTCTAGTTTCTGCCTGATTACACACATCGTTATTGTTTTTTGCTACATGCATGTCATGACTACCATCAGGTACAGACTATAAGTAAGTGGATTTGGTAAGAATTTTTTTACTTAAATAATTAATATCACATCAATTCACTGGGATCGGATCCAGTTATCATCGAATTATTATCGAGAGAATAAAAAGAGAAGATTTCAAATTAAGCTTGGTTGCAAACCAAGTTGTCCAAAGCCATGTTCATTCCTAAAGAATTTGTTCCAAACTAACTTGATCCCTAATTTAAAGTTTGTTCAAATCAAAACTCAACACACGCATCATACTCACAATATGGTTGGGCTTGTCAGTATTCAAACAATTAAAACGTTATTGCATCTTCAAATTTAATATTTCAGATACATATATTGATCAAAAAAGTGGAGCTGGTTAGAACAGTCACTGGCAAAACCTTTGGTGTACTGGCATTACCGATTTAGTGGAAATATATATTGCCATACTGACAATTCAAAACATTTTATAAACAAGAAAATCACCATACTCACTCAATGCCACATCATTTAGACCAATGGTTCTCAAAGCTGATATCAACACAGCAACACGATCACCTCTCTCAGCATTTCTTCTGACCCATTCACTGAGCATTGTTCGTGTCTGTTCTACTTGATTAAGTGGGGCATCTGCTCCGAATGTTTCAATGTCTGGTTGTTTGAGGTCCAATTCGGCAGCTAGTATCGTCCACTTGTTACCAATGTCCTTTGATATCCTTGCGATAAGTTTATCATTTAGAACCTCTGGAATGTTACCTGACACAGAAAAGTCAAATAGACATTATTCATGCCACAAGAGAGGATATAGCAATGCCCTTTTGGGGGTAAATGCAGAATTAAATAAACGTGATTTTGCCAAATTTGAGGTCAAGCAATCAACAGTGGTATTTTCCATAAAAGATCCCTCTGGTTTTTTTTTTGTCTAATGAGGTGCCTTTACTTTTAAGAAAATTTAAATAATTTCCCTTTCACATTAAGAAAAGAGTAAACTTTCCTAACTTCTCATTAGAATGAATTCTTAAAATCTAAATGCATTTTCACTATATTCACACACGTCTAAGTAGCGATTGATGCCCATGTTGTCAGAAGTACGTATAGAGACATTAATGATCATGTGTAACTCCATGCCATAGTGCATGCATATAAGTAGCGATTGATGCCCATGTTGTCAGAAGTACGTATAGAGACATTAATGATCATGTGTAACTCCATGCCATAGTGCATGCATATAAGTAGCGATTGATGCCCATGTTGTCAGAAGTACGTATAGAGACATTAATGATCATGTGCAACTCCATGCCATAGTGCATGCATATAAGTAGCGATTGATGCCCATGTAGTCAGAAGTACGTATAGAGACATTAATGATCATGTGCAACTCCATGCCATAGTGCATGCATATAAGTGGCGATTGATGCCCATGTTGTCAGAAGCACGATAGAGACATTAATGATCATGTGTAACTCCATGCCATAGTGCATGCATATAAGCAGCGATTGATGCCCATGTTGTCAGAAGCATGCGATAGAGACATTAATGATCATGTGCAACTCCACGCCATAGTGCATGCATATAACTAGCGATTGATGCCCATGTTGTCAGAAGAAATGCGTATAGAGACATTAATGATCATGTGCAACTCCATGCCATAGTGCATGCATATAAGTAGTGATTGATGCCCATGTTGTCAGAATGCATTATAGAGACATTAATGATCATGTGTAACTCCATGCCATAGTGCATGCATATAAGTAGCGATTGATGCCCATGTTGTCAAATGCACGATAGAGACATTAATGATCATGTGCAACTCCATGCCATAGTGCATGCATATAAGTAGCGATTGATGCCCATGTTGTCAGAAAGTACGATAGAGACATTAATGATCATGTGTAACTCCATGCCATAGTGCATGCATATAAGTAGCGATTGATGCCCATGTTGTCAGAAGTACGTATAGAGACATTAATGATCATGTGCAACTCCATGCCATAGTGCATGCATATAAGTAGCGATTGATGCCCATGTTGTCAGAAATGCGATAGAGAAATTAATGATCATGTGTAACTCCATGCCATAGTGCATGCATATAAGTAAGCGATTGATGCCCATGTTGTCAGAAGTACGTATAGAGACATTAATGATCATGTGTAACTCCATGCCATAGTGCATGCATATAAGTAGCGATTGATGCCCATGTTGTCAGAAATGCGTATAGAGACATTAATGATCATGTAACTCCATGCCATAGTGCATGCATATAAGTAGCGATTGATGCCCATGTTGTCAGAATCGTATAGAGACATTAATGATCATGTGTAACTCCATGCCATAGTGCATGCATATAAGTAGCGATTGATGCCCATGTTGTCAGAATACGTATAGAGACATTAATGATCATGTGCAACTCCATCCCATAGTGCATGCATATAAGTCGAGATTGATTCCCATGTTGACAGTATTACGTATCTAGTCAGTTCTGATCATGTGCAACTCCATGCCATAGTGCATGCATATAAGTAGCGATTGATGCCCATGTTGTCAGAAGTGAGCTGAGAGTCGTGGATGATCGTCTGCAACTCCATGACATGGTGCGTGCATATAAGTAGCGAGTGATGCCCCTGTTGTCAGAAGCATACGATAGAGACATTAATGATCATGTGCAACTCCATGCCATAGTGCATGCATATAAGTAGCGATTGATGCCCATGTTGTCAGAAGCGTATAGAGACATTAATGATCATGTGTAACTCCATGCCATAGTGCATGCATATAAAGTAGCGATTGATGCCCATGTTGTCAGAAGTCGTATAGAGACATTAATGATCATGTGTAACTCCATGCCATAGTGCATGCATATAAGTAGCGATTGATGCCCATGTTGTCAAGTACGTATAGAGACATTAATGATCATGTGCAACTCCATGCCATAGTGCATGCATATAAGTAGCGATTGATGCCCATGTTGTCAGAAGTGCGTATAGAGACATTAATGATCATGTAACTCCATACCATAGTGCATGCATATAAGTAAGCTATTGATGCCCATGTTGTCAGAAATGCGTATAGAGACATTAATGATCATGTGCAACTCCATGCCATAGTGCATGCATATAAGTAGCGATTGATGCCCATGTTGTCAGAAGTACGTATAGAGACATTAATGATCATGTGCAACTCCATGCCATAGTGCATGCATATAAGTAGCGATTGATGCCCATGTTGTCAGAAGTGCGTATAGAGAACATTAATGATCATGTGCAACTCCATGCCATAGTGCATGCATATAAGTAGCGATTGATGCCCATGTTGTCAGAAATGCGGTATAGAGACATTAATGATCATGTGCAACTCCATGCCATAGTGCATGCATATAAGTAGCGATTGATGCCCATGTTGTCAGAAGTACGTATAGAGACATTAATGATCATGTGTAACTCCATGCCATAGTGCATGCATATAAAGTAGTGATTGATGCCCATGTTGTCAGAAGTACGTATAGAGACATTAATGATCATGTGTAACTCCATGCCATAGTGCATGCATATAAGTAGCGATTGATGCCCATGTTGTCACAATAGCTAAAAGAGACATTAATGATCATGTGTAACTCTATGCCATAGTGCATGCATATAAGTAGCGATTGATGCCCATGTTGTCAGAAGTACGTATAGAGACATTAATGATCATGTGCAACTCCATGCCATAGTGCATGCATATAAGTAGCGATTGATGCCCATGTTGTCAGAAGTACGTATAGAGACATTAATGATCATGTGCAACTCCATGCCATAGTGCATGCATATAAAGTAGTGATTGATGCCCATGTTGTCAGAAGTACGTATAGAGACATTAATGATCATGTGCAACTCCATGCCATAGTGCATGCATATAAGTAAGCGATTGATGCCCATGTTGTCAGAAGTACGTATAGAGACATTAATGATCATGTGTACGGTAACTCCATGCCATAGTGCATGCATATTAAATCACAGCTGGCTACATCACCACACTATGATTATCAAAATTAACAAAATAAAGGCACTCAATATTTGTTTTTATAAGGGACAGTATTATCACGATCAGAGTAGACTCAACAGGGCATGGAATTGGTGTCCTAGTTTAACAGAGAGACTCAGCAGCAATGTTAATATGACCTTATCATGTGGGGTATTATTTTTAAGTCACTGAGTTAATCTAAAACTAGCACTCCGATTGCCCCTTTAAATGAGAACCAGAATTAAATTACGATTGAGTGTCCCTATGAATGTTTTGTATGTAAGCATTCAAGTGTCCTTATATGCATGTTTAGCGTGTGTAGAATAGTATTTACTATCTTACACCGCGTTTGATATAGGGAATGCTCTTTGTTGTACTATCTTTTAGAGTGAAGACACAATGGCCAAACTAGTAGATGACATGTGATGTGTGTTCCACCAATCAAATGACATGGATCTGGGGATTGATGGACTTGCATTCCCCTTTTTATAGTAGTGGGGCACTGTATCAATAATTATGTGATCTTTAAAGAATAGCATTTTTTGTACAAACATTTTTTATCAAAATTGATACTTTACCTGATGGTATCCGCTTTTTAGGGGGTTCTTCAGGATCGACTGACCGGCTTGGTGGATGATGGCTTTTGGATGTTTCTGGACGATCTTTAAAGAATAAGAACCATCATTCTTTAAACCATCAAGTTTTATCCCCCCATAAACATGTTTTTGTGTCTAGTTTTTAAACGTCTAACGTGTCTTTGTGTATTAATGCATTGTTTTTGGTAAAAACCACAAAGCAATTTTACCGGTTAAAAAATAAACACAAAAATGTGTTTATGAAGTTTTATCAACTATAGGCTTTTAAACATCTACACTTGTTTTTACAGCAAATTCTAAAGTTGAATTTTGTCATCATTTGTATGCTTTTTGAGGTATACATTCACTGCCTTTAAATCGTTGAAATTGAGATATTTTATAGAACAAATTGTCATTACCATTACCTATCGATGGCTGTGCCTGATGGATATGGAAAGTTGGTTGTGTTACTGGAGGCATAAACATTGGCATGTCGTGACCACTGACATTCAAACTCTGCACATTAGCCTGTAATGCTAACTGCTGAGATTGTAAACTGCCTGGGTATGGAACCAATGTATGGAGATGACCTGCCCCAGGAGGATCTATGTACAAATTGACAGAAAAGAAAACAAATACATTAATAATAATAATAATAATAATAGCAACATTTATATAGCACATATCACCCAGAGGGTGCTCAAGGCGCCTACAGGAATATAGTACAAAGTTACTTAAACAAAAACTTACATAAATACATGAAAAATGACAAATATGTTTAAAAATACTTAAGCTAGATTTTTGAATATGTAAAGGTAATGAATTCCACAAACAAGGAGCAGCTGTAACAAACGCCCTTCCTCCCCAACTTCTCTTGGAACGAGGCTCAAACAATTTTGGGGCTCTAAGTGACCGTAAGCCAGGACGAATGACAGAGGGTAAATGAATGAGAGACAAAATGTATCTAGGGCTAAGGCATTGAGCAACCCGATAAGTTATCAGAAGAATCTTATCAGAAATTAAGCTCTCGAACAGGAAGCCAGTGAAGAGATTTTAAAACAGGTGTAATATGGGATGATCGTATTGTATTTGTCACAAGACATGCTGCAGCATTTGAACCCGCTGTAATCGATTTATTAGATTGTTATGTAAACCAAAAAGTAAAAAATTGCAGTTATCAAGATATGAAGTGACAAAGGCGTGAATTAGCTGTTCAGTTGCTGCAGGATTCAGATATATTGTCTGATTGAGCGAATATTTCGGAGGTTATAGTTGGCCAGTTTAACACAGTTTGAAACCTGTGAATCAAGAGACATTGTTGAATCAAAGATCACACCTAAATTCCGAGTTTGGTCAACAGGAGATACTGATGTGGAGCCGATATGTAAATGAGGAGGAGTGATTTGATTAAGTTGTCTTTTTGAACCAAGGATGAGAAATTCTGTTTTATCTTCATTGAGTTTCAAGCGGCTATCAATCATCACATTGCTGAATGTCACTAACACAATCTTCAAGCTTTGTCATTGATTCATCAATATCTTCTTGTACAGGCTGACAAGAGAAATATAATTGTAAATCATCTGCATACATGTGGTAATTTATTTTGTGATACTCGATAATGGTTTGCAATAGTTGAGTATAGATATTGAATAATTGAGGTCTAAGGACAGATCCTTGTGGAATGGAAAAGTTGAGATTAACAGATGGAGATGATGCTTTAGGGAGACATACTGATTGAGATCTGTTTTGAGATATAAGATGTGAGCCACTGAGAGGCCAAACCATCGATGCCAATGGGTTTCAATCTGAGGTAAGATGCAATGATCCACTGTGTCAAATGCACTGCTGAGATCAAGCCAGAAATCTTACCACTGTCCATATGTTGTCAGTATATCGTTGTGGACATTAAGCCTACATCTACAATGTACTTCAATGACTATCAATACAGTTATATAGGACAGATCAGGATACAATTTAATGTCATAATAGCAAAGACACTATTGCACATAGCAAAATGTTTTCCTAATGTTGGTAATTGATTCATGTTCGTTTTTGAATTATTGTCATTTCTCAGTTTGATAAAATCCCAAATCTATGGGCACCGAAAACGCATATAAAAGTCTCATGTCTTACTTGTTACGTCTAGCTCCCACATGTCAGTCGTGGCGGCACTGACATCTTGATCATCTATGTTTTGTCTAGGGCCTCTCTGTGATGTCATCTCTTGGTTTCTACCACTGCTGTAGTCATCTCGTCTGTCACTCTCTAGTCAATTAAAAAACAAAAACAAAAAACATTTCCATTGCAATCTTTACTGCAAATGTTTGTTAAGGTTATAATGCTACAAGTGTTGTTGTCACCTAATGGGCGTCGATTGGTGGGGCACAGGGGCATGTCCCCCTCTCTTTTTAAAGTGGTTACCTGATCAATTCCCCCTCCCCTTCCCCCACTTTTTGGTTTGAATTTTGTCATCATTTGTATGCTTTTTGAGGTATACATTCACTGCCTTTAAATCGTTGAAATTGAGATATTTTATAGAACAATTTGTTGTTACCGTTACCTATCGATGGCTGTGCCTGATGGATATGGGAAGTTGGTTGTGTTAATGGAGCCATAAACATTGGCATGTCATGACCACTGACATTCAAACTCTGCACATTAGCCTGTAATGGTAACTGCTGAGATTGTTGTAAACTGCCTGGGTATGGAACCAATGTATGGTGATGACCTGCCCCAGGAGGATCTATGTACAAATTGACAGAAAGAAAACAAATACATTAGGCCTACATCTACTTCAATGACTATCAATACAGTTATATAGGAGGACAAATCAGAACCTCGCTTTTATAACGCCATAATATATGTAGCAAGACACTACATGTATATACGCGTATTGCACAATATTTTCCTAATGTTGGTAAATTTTGCTATAATACAGGAACAGCACTGGTTATTAACCTAAATTGCTTTAAAATAATTTGCTTTGGCAGTTAGTATTAAAAAAAACATTCAGTCAGAAGGCTCAATTAACTTACGAAAGTATTTGTACATTTCCCACAGTATTGATTCATGTGAGTTTTTGAATTATTTCATTTCTCAGTTTGATAAAATTCCAAATCCATGGGCTCCCAAAAATACATAAAAGTATCATGTCTTACTTGTTATATCTAGCTCCCACATGTCAGTCGTGGCGCACTGACATCTTGATCATCTACGTTTGTCTAGGGCCTCTCTGCATGACGTCATCTCTTGGTTTCTACCACTGCTGTAGTCATCTCGTGCCTGTCCCTCTCTCTCCTGTCAATTAAAAAAAAAAAAAAAACAAAACATAATTTCCATTGTAATTCTTCGGTGCAAACATTTGATAATACCGGTTGGTTGTCACTAAGGGTTTCCTGATTGGGGTCAATTGGTATCCTCTTTGGGGAGAATAGGGTTTCAATCGGGATATATCCCCCAATCAGGATAGTATAGTAGACATTGACCCTGTTTTTTAGAACAATTAGTTGTCAGCATGGGCGTCCGGTCGGTGGCACGGGGACATGTCCCTTGATATCAATGTCACCCCTATATCTATCCCCCCCCTTTTGGTTTCCATAAATGATTCGAAATTAAACAATATAAAGGTCCATATAAGGCCCCAGCCATGGCAATAACAAAATTTTTTAAAAAATATTTTCCATATAGTAAACCCCAACCTTTTTTGGTAGTCCATATAAAAGACCCTGAAAACTGTTGTAAACCTTTTTATAGAATAGGTTACTTTTTTACTGCATCCTAGAAAATGTTAAAAGGGTCATAATTTAAGCACCGGAATGAACAACGGGGCATCAGAATCCCAAATAAATGCTCGGATCAAAATGCCGGTGGTGGCAGGCAAAAGTGAATACAGGGGGAAAGGGTGAAACAGGGGGGAAAGGGTGAATACAGGGGGAAAGGGTGAATACAGGGGGGGACAAAGGTGAATACAGGGGGCAAGGTGAATACAGGGGGCAGGTGAATACAGGGGGAAAAAGGTGAATACAGGGGACAAGGGTGAATACAGCCAGGAGGGACAAAGTGGCCAGCAATAAAAAAAACTTGATAAAAATATTTTGCCTACAAGGGATGAGGATGTGTGACCGGGGTTCTAACCCCTTTAAAAATCCTGGATCTGCCTGATTGCACACACTCTTTTTGTGCTTATGTGCAGTTAAAAAAAACTTTTTACAAACCACTATTTGCACTCATTGAAGATTCTTTTGGAGCAGATTTGTCTTTCCATTTAATAATTAACTTCCTTTTTGAGAAAATTTAGATTTTGTAATTTGAAAACCTTGTGTGGACAGGCCCTATTATTAAAGGCATTTATTCATTTTGGTTTGTTGTCAATTTTAAACCTGAACTGGCCAACACTGAGTCAACCCAATATGCCTATATATTACGTTTAAATGAAATAACTTATTTTTAAATTTTTTGTCCCCAAAACATTTTCTTTTAAAGATTTTTCCAAATTTTTTTGCTCAATACTCAATAGGGCTAGGCCTATATAATTTATGATAGATTGTACCATTATGACGTTAGGCTGTTCTGTTGGCCTGTCAGACTTTTTTACTTTTGAATTTGTCATTTCATGGCAATGATAGTTGATACCAATGGATGAAATTAAGAACTTGTCGGAAAACACTATATTCTTAAAAAATTAAGAAAAAATACCCCAAAATGGGTATAGCACCCTTTTAACGTGACCTATGGATGTTTTCATGGCCTCATTCGATAGATCTTGTCCAAACTGTCTGAACAGTAGCCTACTATAAGTACTAGTTAATTAAAAAGTAAAACTGGTTTTGTAATATCGGCTGAAGAACACAGTTCTAAAGTAGCCTAAATAATGTTACGGAGGTTCACGAACCGTTAAAATAAAAAAAAACAATACGATTTTTTTATCACTAGGACTGGGAGATCAAATGCTTTCTACTCGGAATAAACTGTTTTTTTGTTTTTTTACTCACCGCTAGAATGCGTGCAGTCAGGCAGTTGTCTTAACAATACATTAATACATTGTAATGTACATTAAACCCCTGTAAAGTTCATTTGTGTCTGCATAACAATATACAGTACACAGTTGACTGCATGTACGTGGGGGACAGTGTGTTTTATGTTATTTACAAGTACGCGGGGCCGCGCGTGTCCATCTTATTTATAATTATAACATATATATGTAAATGGGGATCCTGTGAAGAATTTTTAACAATCAAAAAACAAATACTGTGTTTAAATGGTATGGGCAATTTTAACTGGGGAATGTCCATTGGAAATTTGTGACAAAGTTGGGATTCAGGGTTTGTATCTTTCACCAATCAAGAGCAGCAAATTTATCAATCAGTGCACTAGATTGCACTTCAAGTAGCCAATAGGGAGGTGTTCTAATGGCATATACCTTCCATGGTTTGGTGGTCGGAAAGAACATTATTTCCCGGGAACCAACAATTTTTGCATTTTCAAAGGGAAAGGTGCAAAATTTCGTTTTTGTGGTCACCCACCAGGCCACCACTGTCCATATCTCCCCTTTTTTGTAATATTGTTTTTGGGGTTAATTATTAAGCAGGTATATCATTAGGCCAAAATAAGTCTCCAGTTTCTGTTCATAGGTTTCAAAATCTGAGGTGACCTTTTTTTGCCAAAGGGGGAAAAAACGTATTTTACAAACTCATTAGTTTTATTACACTAATTGGGAAATAAAATGGGTGTTAACGGGGAATTTGGGCCACACACATCGAGCTTTAAAGATGGACTTCACGGGGCTCTTACACTAATCGTCTCCTGAGTCTTGTTTATGTTGTGTTTGTTATTATTTCATTATCAGTACGAGGGTTTTTATTCCCGTTATTTTGTTTAATTTTGATTGTAAAAATAGCCCCCTTCTTAGATTTCTGAGCAGTGGTTTTCCGCCGTTGGCTGCCCTTTCATGGTTCCCAGCAGGCCCTAGAAATACAATACGGAAATAAAGGTGAAATCCAGCGCCACGTAAACCAGCGTAATGTGACGCTATCGGGGCATAAATGGGCCGTTTTTGTCTTTGTGTTTGGCAATGGGGATTTTCCTCAAGCTTATACCAGTTTTTTCCCCCGTTTTGACATTTGTTAAGACGGCATAATCTAGCAGTGCTGTTGGTGGATGTACAAGAAGTGCCAAGAACCCAGGGGTATTTTCCGATTTCCGCGGAACCCGGCGGCTTCAAGGAGTGGGTAAATTCGTGAACAATACAAAAGGATTTCACGTTGACAAAATGGTCTTTGGGTTTGTGGCCTTTTTACGGGCGACTGTAAATTCTTCAAGTCAAGTGAAAGAAAGTTTGGTTTGTATACCAAATATCGTTTGAAGATAGGCTCTGTTCCAACTTTAAAAGCGTCAAATATCGAGAGAAGGCAAGTGGTACGACTGGGAGTTCGTGGCCCGAGTCCTCGTTTCGTCCCGTCGTTTTTTAATCACTTTGCTGGGAACACTCATGACATGTGGGCATAAGCGCAATGCAGTCTTGATTGTACCGTCACAACTACGATATGAATTATTCATGAGTTCGGGTTTTTTAAAACAGCTTTTCTAGATGGTGAAATGCTGATCAAATGAATTTTTACATTAAGAAATTACTTTATTTAATTTTAATCATATAAGTAATCATTACACACACTTTTACCTAACAGCATCAAAACACTGTAATATATTCCGTTGACGTCCTGCTTTAAGTACTATATTTTAAACGTATCATGTTACATTTAAGACGCAAAATACTAATAAATCTTGTCCCCTAAGTGAAGAACAACTTTCAAATGTTTCAACTTTTCAACAATTAAACAGGGACGATTGACCCAAAATTAAAATAATCCCTTCGAAAACGTTCAAATCAACACAACTTTCCAAACTGTCCCTTCTGAAAACTACTTCGTCCCAATTTTCCGCCATATGCATAATGCAAATGTGCGGCAGGTAAATCAGAATTATACGGGTACCAGTTTCACACTGGCTCACAATTCGATAATTCCACATAGTTTTGTACACCCCTGTGTGACAAAACTTCGCGCGAGCGTTTTTCTGCATGTCTGTTTCATGAAAAGCCAATTTTGCGCTATTTTCTGTAGGTGGCGCGCCACTCCTTGGGTTTCACAAACGGCAAAAGATTAAGAAATAAATTCAATTACGTAAATAATCGTCCTGTTGTTGAATAACATGTGTTTGAAGTTTAAATCAGTACTTCAAACAGTGCAATTTGGCATATTCTCCGCTAATGATGGTGAAACTACAATTTCAAAATAAGTAACTTAAACTCGATTATCTCAAACGTACGGTTTTGTGTTGTGTGATTAATTGGCATTCGTGAAAACGGTTAACATGGATACGCAGTTATGGAACCACTGAGACCAAATTTCCATGCACAAATTATGGTGGCTATTAAAGGGGCCTCCATTTGGGCAAACGTTCATACCCTATAGATATGTAAAAAAAGTTCTTTACTAAACACAGCGGGGAATTCAATCGATCCAGCAATTTGGCTGCAATTGGACATCGTTTCATAGTAAAATATAATAAAATAAAATTTAAAACAATTTAAAATGCAATGCGGGTCTGAGGTGATGTGCGGAGACCACGAGAAACCAACCAGGACTTTGGCCTTAATTTGGATATAATTTTGTTCAGGAATATACGACCAACGTAAAATCACAACTTGATTAAGACTAATGGTTTGGGTAATTTAATTGCACACATTTGTTAAGTTTATTAACTATTTGAAAGTTCCACAGCCCCCATGTTGTCACGGGGTATGGGTTAGTATCGATCGACTTCCATAAATTTAAATTGGTATGGGCCAAGTTTTTAACCCCCAAAAAATATGAAATACCCATTAAACCTCTTCACCCAAATCAATATATGCATATGGATAAAATTATTTTATAAAATAGTATAATTGCCTTTATCAAACTTGTAAAACCAAACCTCAACAAACGGGTAAAAAATTACAAGTTCCCAAATCACTATCGCAAACTTTCTATTAATGAGAATTACAAATCAATATACAATTGAATTACCCAATTGGCCCCCCTAAAACTAACAAGGAATGATTTTGAGTTTAAATTTGGAAAATGATCACAAAGTTAGAAAAATATACTTTTGTATGTTTTGGACAATATTTTGAATTTTTGAAAATATAGGAAAATTTGGAAATATTTGAAACTTGTCTCCTTCATCTCTTGTGGAGCTGAGGAATTTTTTGTGCGTCATAGAATGAAACGAAACTGCCTGCCTGTTATTGATCTTTTGAACCCAAAGTAGTAAGTTTTCATTGTAATTAAATACCATCCTTTCATAGAGGTTAGTACAAGGACAATCTCAAGTTGAAATCATCTAAACAGATCATGTCTCGATCGTGTGATTGAATTTGCATTTGTTTCCAACCATTACAATAAGTAAACGGACATCTCTCATACAAACTTAAACGTTGAAATACACACTGCATTACCACGGACAAAATAGACCATTTGCAATACCTCTATTTTATGAAACCATGCTCCCAAAGAAACGGTACTGGACATATACTGTACCCATAAATTTGGTTTGTCTACTTGCTAGAAACCAATATTTCTGTTTTTGGGAAAATTTGAACTATGGGGCCTCCCCGTCAATTCCGAAAACGACAACTCTTGCACTTCAATTCAGACACTGCCGCGTCACTATAAACCCCCAATACACATACACGCCCCGACACGTACTGTACACGTACCGTACACGTACTGTACACGTACACGTACTGTACACGTACACGTACTGTACACGTACACGTACTGTACACGTACACGTACTGTACACGTACACGTACACTACACGTCACGTACACGACCGACGTACGTACACGTACCGTCCCACGACGTACACGTACACGTCCCGTACCGTACACGACGTACACGTACACCGTCGTACGTACGTACGCGTACGACACGTCACGTACACGTACCGACACGTACGCGTAACGTACACGTAGCGTACCGAACGTACGCATGTACGCGTACACGTCATGCGTGTTCGCGGTCGGTAGCTAAACTGTGCGGTTGCAGGGAATGAACTACGGTGGACGGCAAAAAGACCGCCCACTGATGGGGCCAGTATTATGGGGGGTTAAGACCCCTATGCATGGCCTCCATCCAGTGGCTCTATTTCCCCATCATGTTTTATCTGCAAAATGTTCGACCCTAAGAATATTCAAACAAAATTTGAAAAAATTTCAAAATTTTACTGTATGTACCTATGTTATTCACAGACCACCGAAGTTGATCGACTGCTATTCTAATTCTATGACAGTTGTTTGTGGGGCGCAATCTTCGCGGTACTGCGGCTGATTGGCTAATCGACGCGAGGGGGTCACTGGTTCACCGTGAACATTAAATGAATATTTATACTTCCCAAACCACTGCGCGTGCGTGCTGTAATTAGCTTATATAAATGGTGATGATGTCATTATAACCGTTAAAGTTTGTCACTGAGCCCGCTTACTTTCTATGAACGTTCAAATCAAAGATACTAATCCCTTACGTTCAAATCAAAGATACTAATACCTAACTTCAAATCAAAGATACTAATCCTAACGTTCAAATCAAAGATACTAATCCTAACGTTCAAAACAAAGATACTAATCCCTAATTCAAATCAACACAACTTTCCCAATTGTCCCTTCAAACAAACTATTTAGTCCCCAATTCTCCCTCATAACGTGCGTACAAAACCAGAACGGTACCGCCTTCACCGAGACGTTTTCCTTATTTCACAAAAAGTGCCAATTGTAACTATAGTTTTGTATGACACGCGCTGCCTTTCCGTTTCACGAAGGGACATGAGAGCAAAATAAGCCGTTCCTAGCTTTTCACGAAAAGGGGAAAGACAAGTGTAATAAATCAATTACGCTGTAAATAATCTCTTGTTGTCAAATAATTTGTACATTTGATAAGTTTGAAATCTGTACTTTCAAACATGTAATGGCAATATTATCCGTTTGATTTAAAAGTAATTTCAAAAAATGAGCAACTTAAAAATCATTATCTCGAAACGTGTTTTGTGTTGTGTGGGCCCCAAATTACTTCGTGAAAACAGTGACAATTTTGTAAAGACTGTCCCAAATCCAAAAGAAATGAGGAAAAATCATCGAAATAATTAATATCTAAAGTTTTAATTTGGTTTATAGTACAGTTGACTAGAACGGTTAGTAATAGGCCAGGGAAATTAATTCTGAAATTTACCTTCAGACCTGTTCAAGAATTATCTATATAACCAAATGCTTTATGGGGGGTAATCCAACTGTGTAAGTGATAATGGCGATACTTTTAGTTAGATTCCTTACATCGACAAAGGGCCTGAGTTTAATTGATGGACTTGGTGAGGGTATGAAGGTTTCTTTAGTTTTGTTATTTCTTTAATAAAAACCGAATCTGTTGATTTGAGAATATCTTGTTTCCAAAAGTGAGTTTGCTGATGTTATAGAGTGGTGATGATGGTATAGTGTTGGAAATTCGATAACGTGTCTTTGTTATTGGAAAAATGTTGAAAATCTTTAATATCTTGAAATGTAACATTATACAGACAATGGGATTTCATTTTAAACTTATTACCTATGTGGAATGTTCATTGATTCTTCAGTTACAATAGAAATTACAAAAATAAGGGAATTAGGGGGAAAGGGAATTGCCGGCAAATATATAAGAGTTCTTAAACAGCTTCAGACTTTTATAAAACAATTTGTTTATAATTAAAACAAATCAAAAAAAAAATTAAAGAATAAAGTAAATAAAAATTGACTTTAAGGTATGAAATTTCACCTAATTCAAGAAGATAAAAATAACAGTTGAAGGAGGGAAAAATAGGAGGTTACGTCTAATAAATAAGTTGATTGATTTAATCTGAAATTAACATTTTTCAAAAAAATTGACAAAGCCTATTCACTTTTTCGAAAACAAAGATGGTGCCCATGTTTCTAGATGTACATCCCCCAGGCCTGCAAGTGTGGTGGGGGTGGGGGGGGGGGGGGCTGCCCACCAATAATAATCGGATTTAGGCCTCCCGATGGCAATGAATAATCAAAGCTACTAGTAGATCAAGGGGTTGTCCCGAATAAGTTTCAGTCGGCAAACCTAGAGCTATGGGTTTGCTGACTGCAAATGTATCGTGTTTCTGAGGGGCTGAAATTTGCCAAGTTGTTTGTTATCAGTTGTTTGTACTTTGTAATACATTGTATTTCCAGCACGAAAGAGCTGAGGTTTCACCAGGTGTATAGTCCCCCGATGTCAGTCGACAAATTGGCTACCCCCAAACAAAATGCCTTCCTACGCCCTGCATCCCCCCCTCCTCCCCAACACACGTACTACGAAAGTATAATAAAGAAAAAACATTTCATGATGCAACCTTTTAATTCTGAAAATAATCTTTCGCTACCAACAGTCGTCCGTCTAATGTTAACGCGATTGAAACAAACAATCTTAATAATTGTGTTGTATATATAACTTGTATTGCAAAGTTTTCCACTATTTTGATGACATTTAATAATTGTTTGCCTGTGTTCTGAGAACGTTTCATCATCTATAATAGCTCACCTCTTAACTAAACATTGAATCAACTATATAAGGGTTTCGCGGTGACAACACTCACGAAATTCAACTCGAAGAATGTGTTGAATATACAAAAATCAATTGGATTAAGTCTAACTTTATCATTTTAATTCAACACTTTAAAAAATTAAATCCAACTTTATAAAGAGTTGTCACTGACCGAACTCTTAAAAATGTTGATTCAACACTTTAGATTTGAAGTGCCGAATTATGTATGGAGGAGGTTTGCCCTCCGCCACACATTGTGATGAGCGTTCTTCACACCCAACCCAAAAAACATTTCACAACGAACAATCGTTATATGACAAAAAATTTTAGATACAACTTTATATAGGTTTTAAATGTAACTGACAGAAAAATGACATTTTGAGAGACCTGAAGCAAACTCACCGATTTCCTAAAATATAATGGAACGTGCACTAGGCTGCTGCATCGTCAGATCTTGTCGACTAGTGATATCCGAAAAATGTAGGTCCTTATAATATAGTCCCCCGAACTTGCCCTGAACATACTGATAATCAACTCTATTATAATAATGAATAGTGACGTATAGCGGACTAAAGTCGTTGGGCGTCCGGCAAGTAAGAGTAGTGATATCACTGGATAAAATATGCTAATAGTCCCTGGATGGAACCTTGGAACTATACTGATGATGAACTCTAACTGTAAAGTAATAATGAATGTTGACGTCACAGACTAGAGCGATATAAGGCCTATATCGCTTCAAATAATGTTAACCCGTGATCGTACTACCCGGGGTCGGACCATGGGAAACCTTTAATAAAGTTGAGATAGCTTCAAATCTATAAATCAAACATTGTTTGGTTACATTAACATTTCTGAATTGATAACATACAAACAAAAAGATTGTGGTGTTTTCAACATCATAAACAATCAACTTTGACATGATTTTTGCGGTATGCCACTTGGACCCCTCTCTACCATTCTGACCCCACTCCCATTCGAAGGCCGTACCAAATCATTCCGACAACATACAAACTGAGCAGATCCAAACCAGCTCCTGGACTATTAACCCATGCATGGGAAAATTTCCAGAGCAGAACGATCTGGGGATAGCTAAATTTAACGCCTTATTCACCGTCCAAAACCACTACTGACGGTGATATAAGCGGCAGAGAGACAAGCACAATCTCACAGACCGACTGATCTTTTCAAGACCCAAAACAAATTCCACCGGACTTTTTTAGGACCACAATAACTTCAAAAGGGTGGTCACATCTACTTCAAACTACCATCTAAAAATAATACAATACAAATATAAGTATAATATCTTAAATAATATATTATATTATTTAAAACAAGTTAATAATAAGACAATGGCAAACGGAACTCAAAAAGAGCAAAACGTTCCAATCGAAACAGAAAAAGGTTTCACATGAACGCTTTCAAAACCAAACTAAATAACACTATAGTCGAATGAATACAATTGCAGAACAAATTGAACAGTTTATTACAAACCTATCTAGACAAAACTATCTCAAATTAAAAATGATCTCGGGAAAAAAATCTCGTTCCAACCACCTTATATTGACCAACCCCTTTTGAGTGATATCAACATTTTCCCGAGAAGATTGAAATTACATACCTATAATTAACAAACCATCCAAAACTCATCCTTCCCAAAATACACTTGGCATCCAAAACAACACATGGTCCCAAAACTCAAAAACTGCTTGGAAGCCTCAAAATAGAACCGTAGTTCAAAACATATAATTAACATAGATATGAAACAAGAGTAAACATAATGCAAAATCCATATTCAAAATGGGAAATCATCGAACACAAACTAACCTACAAAAAAAAATCATCTTTGATAAACCAAAAATGTCACTCCCGTTTTTACCAATTGGTTCATTATGGTCCTTTAAACTAAGGTCAATTATTCCTTTAAGGACAAAACTTAACATATCTGTCTAAAATACAATCGATTTTAACAATCAAGGTAAAGTGTCCTTAAATGGGACTTTTCCCATCATCTTTACTCGAAATCGCCGCCAACGAGTGTTACTTATACAATTATTGAATTCAAACGTTATTTTAGGCGCGAATGGCCTACGTTATCGCTTCTTTTTTTTACCCTCTTTCAAACATCATTAAACACACCCAATGTTGAATACAGTTGAGCTTAAAGGTTTATTATTAACGGCGGACAGTCCCAATAACTCAGCTTCGTCCCCCTGAGAAAATCCGTTGCCCGAGCCGGGGCCAAACGATTGCTACAATTAATATGGCTACGTTACACAATCACATCAGCGTGTAGTCGAACCAGACACCGTTGTTCATACAATTATTTTCTCCGGCCTACCATTCAGGTTTCATTGGATACGTCACACTTCAGGGTTCCCTTACTTTAAAAGTCAAAGTTGAATAAATGTTCGGGGGTCCCGAAAAAGAAGGCCGGTATCGGGAGTATTTCCATGTGGAAGCGTGACGTCAGATCTTCAGCTGAATCCTGCTTGATCTATATGGGTTTTATACTATATTTTACTGCGTTTGTGGCAATGAGGCCAAAACTATCGCTAAGATAGCTGGCCGGTGATGGGAATCGAAACAGGTGGCTTGTTTTTCTAATTCTCAGATTTGCAACGAAAGCAACGACTTACAACAACTACATTAGGCTAAGCTGCAACCATTTACAATGCTTGAATTGAACATAAAGTAAATAAAGTATAAAGTAAATTAAATTTTAAATGTAATATTATATTTTCATCCTAGCTTGGCGTTTTTCCCAGTAAAACCAGTAGTCACTTTTTTAAACCAACAGCAACCGAGGATTTATCCGAAATACCGCCGAAATACGGTTCAAAAAATAAAACCCGGTTTTATAAAATCATCCGTTTTTGAGCCCCAAGCGGGGCAATTTATCCCGACAGTCGAGGCTTACGTTTACTGGTCCTCATCGATCCTTGTTCTTCGCAACGATTATTAAAACAACCCATGATAATTAAACCCCAATGGATGATGTTATTTAAGTCCTATTTAGTACCAGAGTTGTTGACTCGAGTCGGTGACTCGGACTCGAGTCGACTCAAGTCGCCAATTTGGACTTGCGACTTGACTGGCTTGGACAAAATGCTTGGGACTTGACTTGACTTGGACAAAAATGACTGGGGCTTGACCGCTTGAGTAATTTGACTTGACGACTTGAAGTCATCATGTATTTAGGTTGTTTTATTATGTATTTTCTGTCAATCCACCACGGCACGAATACTTTGTGACGGGAAAAAATGCCGTCCAATTTTATATCTATACGTAATACATAATAATAGTGTTTCTGTACGTATGTGCCTTGTACTTAAAGTTAGCTACATGTCTAGTCTTCAACACAATCCGTCGTAGTGGAAGAAAATGGGGTATTACGGTAAAGGGATTGCATTAATATTCAAAATAATTTATACAAACGGCTGGAACGAGGTTATAGCGACATTTAATTGTATTAAAAAATTTGTCAAGTGTTGAACAAATTATCACAAATCTTCTAAAAAAAAACCGAATAGCTATTTTGACTCAAATTATGTTTTATTATGTGTAATCATTAAAGGTAATATTTTTTTTAATTTTTACTCCGTAAAAGGGAATTTTTAAATATTTTAAACTAATGTTAAATTCTCTTACATCACCTTTGCGTTGTCAGAGTTGTAACACAGAATCAGTAAGATTTCATGCACAACGTTGTAATACACTGGATCCCGGGTCCGTGATTTTAACAAATGTATTTTGACAATTAACAGCGACCGAATAACTAAAGAGCAATTACTATTTTGGGGCGTATACAAAAATTTATCTTCTTCAATTTCCAAATTCCAGGGCCCCATAAGAGTGTAAAATTTCATCCGTCGGTTTCCCTCCTGGGAAAAATGAATTGTCCCGCGTGTAACAGCTTCAACCGTCTGCAAATTTCGTACAAATAAATGAACCACTCTAAATACATTTACCTACTAGTTGATAATTTTCAGTTAAAAATTAAAACCTCAATCCTTCTTTCTATACTTTCCACAACCCCATAATTTCTGGACGAATTTATGAAAACTACCTGGTTCCCCGTTTTTTAAATAAAATTTAATTCAGATGCGGACACCAACAAAACAATACCACTTTCACAATTTTGAAAACGTTAACGTCATACTTGATTTGTTTGTGAGTTTCTGGTCTTTAATAGTCATTTTTACCTCCATCATGTTATCCTTGTTTTCATTTATTTTTTCAATCAGCAACTTATATTAATGAAGTAAAACGTCTAAACATCTTCAATAAAGTGTCAATCTTTGGCCTACAGTGTACATTTGAGCCATACGTTTCTTTTTCCCTTCACATGAACTGCAGATACACGGTACACGGGGTGCGTTTGTATAATTTCTGAAATAGCCCGATGATTACAGCGAGGTTTTGCGCTCATTCGAGATAATGTGTCAATTATGTATATCCTATAAACAACAAATGACAAACACTGGATTTTTTCTCACTGCCCAAAACAGGGAACATGACAAAAAGAACATTTATAGGCAAAAAAAACAAAAAAGGCTCCGGTTCTGGTGATCTCCGTGCGCGTGGCCTCAGCTAGACCTACCTGCACGTCGGCATTTTATTTTATTTTTTGCTATGAAACGATGTCCAATCCAGCCCCTTTTTCACATAAATATAAACGTTTGGCTGATTTGGGGATCTCTCTTTGCCACCATACTTTGTATAATGGGGAAAATTTTGGGCCCGCCTCATGTAAAAATAATTTAAACAAACAAAAACAAAATCCGTCCGCACCAATTTTTTAAACTGGAACTTTAGCCTTATTCGGGACGATAAATGACTTTTGACTTGACTTGACAGAAAATTTGACTTGTGACGACTTGACTTGGAAAATTTGACTTGTGACTTGACTTGACTTGAGAAAATTTGACGAAAACTTGACTTGACTTGAGAACATTTGACTTGTGACTTGACGACGAGAAAAAAAGACTTGGTTACAACACTGTTAGTACCTGTTTGGCCCAACATCCTCAGTTCGTGTCAATGCATTATTATTATTGTATTTCCAATTACGACCCAACGTTCGTAAAATGAAATTTCCCAAAATAATGAACATTTTCATGATCAATCAACAGCCATAAGAACAACAAAAATTTTCTACTATGAAATCTTCCCAAACACGATGCGGGAAAAAGCACATGATCATCAAAACACATTAGTACATAAATTATATGCCAATGCCACAAATTTCCACCGGGTCAGTGGTATGTATATACTAATTGTAAATTATAGTACATTTACAGTAAATGTACATGTAAAACGTACATACATATTACATGATGTATGTACGGAGTTACTGCGTTCTCGTGAGAATTCCTTTCGAGTTTTCGTGTTTATAAATCTTTATGATAAAATTTCCCGATTTTGGTGTATGTAAAAATCAAGAAATTATGTATGGATTAAGATTTGTAAATAAAAAGTTAATTGCCACCTAATTCAATTAGAACGTCAAAATAACTGTATGGATACAAAAGGGTCAACAATGGAGCAGAGGATTATCTCTGCTGGGGAGTTAATGAGCTGGCCAAACTTACGCATGGAGGAAGAAAGGTCTCCATGCTTGGCATGCTGTACGGTGATTACACAGTGTTTTCACGGCGAATAAATTCACAATTTTTCACGGCATTTTTTACGATTATCATTTCGTAAATTGCCTGAAAACGCCCAGCTAAATATTTCACGGTAAAATATCTAGTGACGTCAATCCTAACGGGACGGACTTTTTGTTCTGGCGCTGTACTACGGCCGCCGGCAAACAACGGAGAAACTGATCGACGTTAGGACATTCCTGACGGGGCGGCCCTTTCCAATTTCAAATTCAGCCGAGTTCGTATGGACTGCGAGCTGCACTTTTGGCGCAACATGGAGGTACTTTTCCCCTGGTTGAACAAAAATTGACCGTTTTCTCGGCGGGCAAGGGGGCCTTTTTTATTGGGTTATTCTGTCCAAAAAGGTTTAAATCCCGGAGGGTTCCTCAGGAAACCAGAACAGGTAC
>CM055823.1:1971349-1996602 GCA_029582265.1 Zoroaster sp. YZ-2022
CCCTAGAAAAGGGGGACCCCAATTTCCCCTAAAAATTGGACCCTAATTACGCCACTGTAGGTTGGGTGGACAATTTATCACGGCTTTGATTCGAATTAATACATGTCACGTTTGGTCAATAATACACAATAATTTCTCAGGATGTTTTTAGATTATAATTCAGTAATACATTCCTTTTAATTATCAAAAGTGTACATTCCCTTTAAGGACCAAATTTCCAGTTCCCCCAGGTGCCCCCCACGAAAAATCCTCATAGTGCCCCCAAAAAACAGAAAAGAACAAGAAAAGAAAAGAAAAGAAAAGAAAAGAAAAGAAACCCATACCCCTCCCCCCCCCCCACTGAAAAGCAATGCCCCCCGTGACCCCACTGAAAAATTCCTGGCTATACGCCGCTGCAGTTTGGTGGATACGTGGATATAAAGAATTAAAATAAATACAAATTCCAGCACTAATATAACAATTAAAACTGAAAGTAGCAAATGAAAATTGTTAAGAGAACTCACGACAATTGAAGCAACTGTAGAGGCTTTTAGACAGCGGCGGCACCAGACATGTTAAACTGGGGGGAGGGGGGGGGGGCAAGCTTAAATTTAAGGGGGCAAACGTTAATCAGTAAAAGTTCCCAAGCTTGTAAAGATTCATAATTCCACATTGCCGACGATGGAAAGTGTTGTTTTGGGGGTTTTTATAGGGGGGAAGGTTTTTTTTGGTGGTGCTGAAGTTAATGATATCATGAAATTGAGTTTATTATTTACAGCGCGAACATAATTGCATGAATGTGGGTTCAATGGTTTGGGGTTAAATTCAATTTCGGCCATCGTGGAAAAATTGGGGTGGGGCAAATTGGCGGGGGGGGGCAAAGAAAGTAACTAGGGAATTTTTCCTGCCCCCCGTAGCGCCGCCGCTGCTTTTAGACATTTACTGGTTACGAGCTTAAACTTCAGCTTACTTCATTTAACAAGAAAATATTAGCTAAAATCCATTCATTTCGTTTTCATTCTAATGCGGAACTTTGTCTCATGATTAGAGTTGGGAAATTAATGCTCAGACATAAAGATTTCAAGGGATGTTTTGTTTTTTAATTTTGGTAATCAAGTGCAATTAGGTTTTGTGGAGATTAAAGTACACACAAATGTAAAAAGTTGTACATATTAACATACACACTGTTGCCTGCCATGAAAGCCATGAAAGCCATGGTACTGCTAAGGATATTCCCTACACACGAGACGTGATTTGTTTTCAACAGATCCGGTATCCGGTAAGCGGCTGTTGTTCCTTGTACTTAAACACGTGTGAAAGATGATAACATAATATTATGGTGTGGTATTTCATTATTACAACGAAAAAGCTTCACTACTTCTGGGTTCAAAAGATCACTACAGGCAGGCAAACAGTTATGTTTCCTTCTTTAACACACAAACAATTCAGCCCCAGAGCTATTAGACAAGTGTTCAAAGTATTTCCTAAATTTTCTATAAATTTCACAAAATATTCAAAAAATTCAAAATTGTTATTATTTTTAATCAAATGTTTTAAACTCAACAAAATAGTACTCAAGATGGGAGGGGTTATTACTAGTGTAGAGGCGAACTAGCTGTCCCGTAAGTCTGGTCTAGCGCCCTCATATGTTGGTTTTGGGGGTGCCACATGGGGGTAACTCAATTGCATTGTTAGATTTCTCATTGTCAAGTTCAATAGAAAGTTTATGCTGATACGTCTGACTAGCTAGAACTTACACATTTCTACCGGTTTGTTGAGGTTTGGTTCCACAAGTGTCGGTAAGGGCAATACCATTTTCTTAAGTAATTATTTCCATGTTGGGGAACACCGGCGTGAATTTGAAGTTGGTTACTTATTCGACGTTTGACATTAATATCAAACAAGTAAAAGTAGGCCTAGTAATACTAGTAGTAACGGTTATATCCAGTTACTGGTTTGACATTTGATTTAATGCATACTATGGGACAATTGCATTCGGTCAGTTTCTACTTCTAGTGGTCAGACCCTTTTGTAAAGAGGATGACCCAAGGATGACCTCAATGGTCACCTTGACCCGCCAATGGGATCCTTATAATTTTTATCAATTGTTTCCCAAGAGTAGAGTACCAAACAATGAATTAGGGATCATAAAATATCAACCTTGAAAATAATTGACCTCTAAAATTGGGAAAATGTACACAAAGCACATCCTAGCTTCGCAACAAGGCATATGCAACTTTCAGAGGACCACCTAATTAAATATGACACGCTATTTTACCCCTTTATTTGAACAAAAATTTAAAGAATCGTCTTCTAAGGGGTTTTTGGGGTTTCCATTTGTGAGGTCAAATTAGCCATATATAGTGTGAAAATGCCAGTTTTGTAATATTTTATGTACCTAATTTGCATAATTTTGTTAAAATCGCCATTTGTACCTAATTTACATAAATTATTTGAAATGCATTTTTTTTTTAATTTTCAGTTTCATGAACTGCATTTGATGCAACAAACCTTAATTGAATGACCATACAATAGTTCACTATAATCTAGCTGCATGATGAAAATAAATAAATATAGATGTGTTCAGGAAACAATCATCTTCTAAACACGATCAGAGCATATCAATTGAAACGTTGAGTTGTTATACCAACGGTCCTTTTCAGAACCACCACATCTCATAAGTGATTGTTTACATGGTGTTACTGCAAACCATTCCAGATTAACCCTCCTATAGGTTTAACACTCAAAAGCCCCTTTCACACTAGACGTATTTCCCGGGAAATTCCCGGGAAATCTGTTCACACTTCAAAAGTTAAGCCCAGGAAATTCCCGGGAAGTAGCTTATTCCCGGGAAATAATTACCCCTGCTCGGGAGTAGGGGTATTAAGCGAGTTTTTCCCCGGGAATAGTGTTTTTCCCAGGAAATAGCAACTAGTGTGAAACGAAAGCGGGTTTAACTTATCCAACTTTCGCGTCGCGGATGTTGGAACGTATAATGTCTTGAAAGGTCAGCGAGGTCACAAATAGCGCACCAAACAGTTCGCGTGCTAATATCCAGTGTTGTATTTCAGTACTTTGGAAACTTTCCTTCTTAAAATGTAAATGTCTACATCTGTAAATAACACGATATATTTAGTTTTCTAGAATGTGACCAAATAAATGGTTTTAGAATTGAATAAAAGAATTGTCGTGGACAAGGCCATGTTAAGCATCCGTATCATTTACGTGTATTTATAATGTCCGCATGGTTAGGTACCAGATATTGGTATAATATCAAATATTGGTATAATAATAGCATGCGAAAATGATGTGATGACATGTTTGAAGGAGCCATTTTGGTCACGACGCGATGCCTGGTAAACAGTCACAACAACCCGGCCGTCACCGCGCTGGCGGGTGCTTGAGCATGTGGCATTCTGGGATTGGACTTCCGCCCACAACATTTTCAACTTCCATCTGGGCCGATTCAGATAGCGCATTTCCCGGGATTTGATCGCGAGTGTGAAACGACCGTGCATATTCCCGGGAAATAATGTTCCCGGGAGCGACCAGATAGGTACAGTGTGAACGGTCGCTGGGGTGTTGGTGGGGTTAAAAACTCCCGGGAATTTCCCAGGAATTTTTTTCCCGGGAATTGGCTCTGTAGTGTGAAAAGGACTAAAGACACTCAAAATTTGTATGTAACTTCCAACCCATTGACTTTGTGCAGTGCACTCAAATAAATGCAAGGACATGTGTGGCTAGGATAGGTCAAACCAAAACCACTCGACAGTACATACACAGCTCTGTGTGACTGTGGTTTGACCTACCAATTGGCAATGCAACCAAAAATACTCAAGTGACTGTCTGTGGGTGCCGCGCTGACTGGGCCAAATTTCAGCCTGGGCATAGGAAGGGTTAAAGAAATGAAGGATCCTGTAAACCAAACCTGTGTCCTTATTGCCTAGGGTAGTACTAGAGATGTATAGTCTAATGATATCGAGTTCATTTTGTATGGTGTGGAAGCGAAGAGTTGGCCCTGGAAAAAGTAATATATCTTTGAACAAAAATCGCCTTTGTTGAAGTTCTGTGCATGTCTGGTCTTCGTGGCCATGTAAACTTATTATGAGCATTATTGCCCAATCGCTGCATGTAGCTGACAACAGCAACATCATCTCCATTTTGAAGTACATCTATGACTTTCCCGGGCCACCAGTTGTCATCCCAGGCCACTGCAACAAAAAATGATTAAATAACTACATCAATAAATAAATGGGTAAATTAAATAGATAGGGCCTAAATTAAATATAAAAACATAAGCATAATAAGAGACAGATTTAATATAGGAGTGACAAAGCAAAGAAAAAATGTTGCAATTTGAAATACATTGTAGAAGTGGCACTATACATACATGTACTTCTATGGATTTGACCAAGTTCACCAGAATAGGGGGGATGGGTAATTGTTTTCTAGGCCATGTTTGCAAAATAATCACATTCTCATTAAATTATAATAATACACATTGACATAAAAGTAGTATAGAAACCCAACTAATAGAAAACATTTATTGAATATCCTTAAAGACCACAGGATAAACATTAATGAATGAATAAAATATATTAAAAAATAAATATACCCACGACAGAATGGTATCACCCGCTTCCCATTTTATCAAAACATGTTTGAGTTTGTTTCATGGAATGGGGAGAGGCAGAGTGAACAAGCATCATCATCATGGAATGAGGAGAGGCAGAGTGAACAAGCATCATGGAATGAGGAGAGGCAGAGTGAACAAGCATCATCATCATGGAATGAGGAGAGGCAGAGTGAACAAGCATCATCATGGAATGAGGAGAGGCAGAGTGAACAAGCATCATCATGGAATGAGGAGAGGCAGAGTGAACAAGCATCATCATCATGGAATGGTGAGAGGCAGAGTGAACAAGCATCATCATCATGGAATGAGGAGAGGCAGAGTGAACAAGCATCATCATGGAATGAGGAGAGGCAGAGTGAACAAGCATCATCATCATGGAATGAGGAGAGGCAGAGTGAACAAGCATCATCATCATGGAATGAGGAGAGGCAGAGTGAACAAGCATCATCATCATGGAATGAGGAGAGGCAGAGTGAACAAGCATCATCATGGAATGAGGAGAGGCAGAGTGAACAAGCATCATCATGGAATGAGGAGAGGCAGAGTGAACAAGCATCATCATCATGGAATGAGGAGAGGCAGAGTGAACAAGCATCATCATCATGGAATGAGGAGAGGCAGAGTGAACAAGCATCATCATGGAATGAGGAGAGGCAGAGTGAGCAAGCATCATCATGGAATGGGGAGAGGCAGAGTGAACAAGCATCATCATGGAATGAGGAGAGGCAGAGTGAACAAGCATCATCATCATGGAATGAGGAGAGGCAGAGTGAACAAGCATCATCATCATGGAATGAGGAGAGGCAGAGTGAACAAGCATCATCATCATGGAATGAGGAGAGGCAGAGTGAACAAGCATCATCATCATGGAATGAGGAGAGGCAGAGTAAACAAGCATCATCATCATGGAATGGTGAGAGGCAGAGTGAACAAGCATCATCATGCATCTGCATGAAACTTCAACTTACACAATAAACTAACCCATATTTCTCGTTTAAAAAAAAAAAATAATAATAATAATAAATTTATTCACAAATTTGCTGGGAAGTTGAAAACCCATGTTCAAAAAACTTAAAATGAACATTGACTCTGAGTGAAAGTAAAACTTGAAATGGCCTGCATCGCTAAAGTTGAACCATTCTAATTTCATTTCTTAAAAAATTGCAACAAATGAGTTCTAAGTAAAGCACTGGCAGATAAAATAAATAAGTACCTGGAACTTTATCATTGCTGATGAGCTGAATTGTTTCTTCTTCGGTTGTTCCTGAAACTTTGTATAAGGATTTTTGTACGTCAAAATCAGAAACGTCTCTAGAATTTTGTTCACTTTCGAGACCTTGAGACGCTTCCGCTGGCACATCAGTCGGAGTCACCATTTTGTCATGTTGAAGAAATACTGGTACCCGGTAATAGCATTTCTGACCGTGTGCAAAGTGTTTATCAAATTTAATCTTTTCATTATTAAATTCATGAAACTTCAAGCTTTAAAATAAATAAATTTTTTCCAGCAATATTTATTAAATCAAAGGTAAAATTTTCTTTCGATCGTAACTTTGGTTAATGAAATCGGATCGAAAAAAAAACCCATTGAAAAGCATACTGACTCCGTTCGGCAACCAGCGATACCAGGAAGTAATGGTATTTCACGCACTATCTCGGGTAGCGCGATAAATGCCACTGTGTGAAATGCTTTTTTGTGCAGATCGCCCGTCCGTGTATAAAACCACCACATGTGAATGTGTACATAGCGTGATCGAAGAATAACTTGTTTGAAATGCGTGGGAATTTAACGTGATTTAAGTACATTTTGACAAGCCTCATAACCGTAAAAAATGGGCAATTATAGGATAGTATATCGGTGAGTTGATATCCAAATGGGCAACTCTACAAACTGAACAGTTTTTTTTTTTATGGTGAGATTAAAATTGGTACTTTGTGTGAGCGTTGTGAACGGACAACACGGGCGGCAATGTGTGACCCGCTAAATTTAACAATCCAAATCTTTCAAAGGTTTTTTGTTTAATGTATATCTTGGGTTGACAGAGTAAGATTATTTGTAAAAGCAGTTTGGCCAACATTACTAATGTTGTACCTTCCCTCGAACAAACATTCAAATAATACAATATCAAAAACTGTTTTTTTTTTAAACAAAGGCCACAAGAAACAGATGGAATCATTTCAAGATAATTCAACTACTCTTACTCCAAATGTAACTCCAACTGCTGCAAGTGGATTTGTATTAAGTGATGATGTGAAGTGGATTATATCTGACATTGTGTCCGACATTGTGTAAGCGAATTTTTTTTTTATGTATATTTTTATGTAGTTATTCGTTCATTACGGTGATTTAAACTAAAGAACCTGTGCAATAGAATTTTCTAAAATTGCAGATACATGCATGCATACTGCCTACTGGACAGATTGCAGATACATGCATGCTACTGCCTACTGGACAGATTGCAGATACATGCATGCTACTACCTACTGGACAGATTGCAGATACATGCATGCATACTGCCTACTGGACAGATTGCAGATACATGCATGCTACTGCCTACTGGACAGATTGCAGATACATGCATGCATACTGCCTACTGGACAGATTGCAGATACATGCATGCTACTGCCTACTGGACAGATTGCAGATACATGCATGCATACTGCCTACTGGACAGATTGCAGATACATGCATGCATACTGCCTACTGGACAGATTGCAGATACATGCATGCATACTGCCTACTGGACAGATTGCAGATACATACATGCATACTGCCTACTGGACAGATTGCAGATACATACATGCTACTGCCTACTGGACAGATTGCAGATACATGCATGCTACTGCCTACTGGACAGATTGCAGATACATGCATGCTACTACCTACTGGACAGATTGCAGATACATGCATGCATACTGCCTACTGGACAGATTGCAGATACATACATGCATACTGCCTACTGGACAGATTGCAGATACATGCATGCATACTGCCTACTGGACAGATTGCAGATACATGCATGCATACTGCCTACTGGACAGATTGCAGATACATGCATGCTACTGCCTACTGGACAGATTGCAGATACATGCATGCTACTGCCTACTGGACAGATTGCAGATACATGCATGCTACTGCCTACTGGACAGATTGCAGATACATGCATGCTACTACCTACTGGACAGATTGCAGATACATGCATACTGCCTACTGGACAGATTGCAGATACATGCATGCTACTGCCTACTGGACAGATGAAACAATATGAATTGTCTTGTTTTACTACAATGAAGATGATTCAAATCTAAAATCTAAATTGATAATACTTTACCATTTTCAAAACACACACAATTTGTTACAATTAAAACTTGCATGTTCTTTGTTTCATACAGTTGCTATCTGTTTTGGAACTGGTATTTTCTATAAATGTCGGCAAAGGTGGAGACAGTGGAGATTTATAGGTAAGAACTTACTGCTCTTGTTTTATTATAAATACCACTGTACATGATTGGTAGATGATATATAGCACATTGACACAAGACACTCAGTAAAGATTAGAAGCCTTTTACTCCTTCAAGATTTTTGGAATCTCTTGCATGAAAAAAAAGAAGAAAAAATCACAAATACAAAGAAAGGGATTTTTTGGAAACATTTGCATGATACATGTCCATATACGTGTACACGTACGGCCTGCATCACATGTTTGTATGTTTCTGAGAAGGCCACACATTAATCCCTGATATCCCAGTAGTGCATCCAGGCCAGGTAGGCTAGTCTAGGACTCTAGGTAGGCTAGTCTAGGACTCTAGGTAGGCTAGTCTAGGACTCTAGGTAGGCTAGTCTAGGCAAACCCAAATAATGTTTTATGAAAATATTTAAACAAAAACAAAATGTAACCCACTCCATTAAAATAATTTATTTAGGAACAATTATGCAGCTAGGGTTGTTATTAGTCATTTCAAGGCGATGAAATTGTTCATGAATACAACTTATGTAAATGAAGTATGATGTTTTAGTATTTATATTTTGTTCTGCTACAGGTATGGGGCCAGGGGTGCTCCAACCAACTTGCGTTGGAATGCCATGTCAAAACCGATATAGAGGAAAAACATTTTTTCACATAGTGTGTATTCCTATTGCCTCCCCCTCTACACCCCCTTCCCTCTTCAATACCTTCTGACAGGCCAGCCTGTATTATATATTATTTCCATGCATTCATCTTTATTTAGGGTATCTTTTATTTCTAGTGAAAAATATCAGGATGCATGGCTAATTTATCACAGGACCAACAAAAACATTTTTACTAATATTATATTACAACTTTTCTCAGGGCGACATCAAGAAACATCTGCATCTGCTGATGAAGAACTTCGGGAAATTTTATCACCACATACATGTACAGGTAAATTAAGAAATTGGTGCAGTAAATTATTCTCAATCATATAAACCAAAATTCTCAAAAACTGGTCCAAAGTTCCCAAAATGTTTCCATTTTTTTCTAAACAATTTTCAAAAAATGGTTTAACATTTTAAAAACAATGAGATAAAAATTGTGTAAATCCAAACCCAATTATGATGATTATGATTTTTACTCAGGTGAATGTAAGGTATACTTTATTGCCTGTATTTATACACCACTGGCCAAATAATTTGAAGAATAATTAGCAGTCCTGTATAAAATCCAAACTAGCCCTGGACCCAGCATAGTTGTGGCTTCCTACTGTCTGGTTGTCTGACTTCATCCCTCTTTTCACAATAAATTTGATCCCAGCAACAATTACTATGCAAATTCTTTCAGTTTTGAATTCTGCATACATAGAATATATAGATATTTATGTTTTGTGGTTTAGTTTCTGGACTGTCTGTATAAAAGCAGTCTGTATTTTTATTGGTTGCAGATCCAGCCCAAGATGCTGCTGATAAGACTGAAGAGGCATTGAGAAGAAGATACATGACCACAGGTAGCTATGTACAGATGATCCCATGGGTGGATGATGATAAGATGCACATCTTTACAAAGCTCATTTTACAAAATGATAATGATGTGGAAAAGCTTAAATCATGAGGATATATTCATCACTGAAACAGAAGAGGTCAATCTAATAAAATGAATCATTTTAAATGGAACAGCTGGTATTGGGAAATCGACTATTGACAAAATGGCTTATGATTGGGCCATCAGATCCAGCAGTGTACTAATGAAGTACAAACTTGTTTTTGTCTTGAAAATGCATGCATTAGAACAAACCTGGAAGCTCATTGATGCAATTTCCAATCAGCTCTTAGATGATGACATACCTATAAATAAATCTGATTTGAAATCATACATTACCACCAACCCTGACAAAGTGTTGCTTTTGATGGATGGTTTTGATGAATTGATGACATCTAAGGATGAACTCAGTGAGACCTCATTCGGTTCTATCCTTAAAATGCTTAATTGAAAGATAGGTAGAGAATGTGTTATTGTAACAACCCGCCCCTCTCACTGTCACGTAGCCACTATGGGTGGCTCCCTCCATGACAATGTAGGATGTGAACATGTCTATTTGACTGGACACAATAATTAAAAGATCTCTATCATACTTCTTCAATGACTTATATACAAATTTAATTCTTATTTTACTTAACCTTCACAAACTCCCAAATTCTATAAAAATACTAATAGTGGAATATACAATTCCCAAATGCTAGAAAATACTACTGACGGAATACACAATTCCCAAATTCTAGAAAATACTACTGGCAGAATACACAATTCCAAAATTCTAGAAAATACTACTGGCGGAATACACAATTCCAAAATTCTAGAAAATACTACTGGCGGAATACACAATTCCAAAATTCTAGAAAATACTACTGGCGGAATACACAATTCCAAAATTCTAGAAAATACTACTGGCCGAATACACAATTCCAAAATTCTAGAAAATACTACTGGCGGAATACACAATTCCCAAATTCTGATGGCCGGTGCAAAGTTCCATATAGCTTGTAGCAAAACTCCACAAAATGTTCTATTCTGGAATCACGTTTAAGACACTCGGAAAGCACTGAGCATGCAGTGCTATACACACGTCGGTGTAGGGCAAAATTAAATCAATTGTTTATCTCCCGACGCAAGAATTTCACCAATCTATACGTTTAAGATGGATTATAATAATAGTTCTGCCATGCAAATGATCACACCAACACCAGAAATAGATGGTCTTTTTGCACAAAATAAAGTATCTGAGATGTGCAGTAAGTTCTCCGGCAATGTCGTTGACCTCGGTGCTTCAAAAGACCCACAGAAATTGTATCATGAAGGAGAACTGTGTCCCCACCTAGCACCACATGTAGATCATGCCCAGGATGGACGCCATCTAAAATAATATTAAGCATAACCAAAGTACCAAACTCTTTTCACTGCAGGGGTTTACAATAACTAGGTTCTGAGGAGACTCAGAACAAAGTGTTAATACTATTCTCTAAATTTCATCGTGAATTTCTAATTCAATACAAATATTCCCATTTCTCTGCAATTATTTTGTTACTAAATATCTGATAAATTCTACCAAGATTTACCACTAAAATACCCAGTAAATAAATCAGTAATTATAACTTACGGTCAGGAAATTTTAAGTGTAGCATGTACATGTGTATATAAATGAGCATTCACAGGGCTGTATGATTGCATATGATGTCGCCTGCTTGAAAGTTCTATAACAAGTGTCCTCCTGTTATCAATGCTACTGCCAAGAACCTGGTCCCACCCCAAAGGAATCTGCTAGGAATTTCTTTACATGTGCTCCCAACCATGGCACAAAAAAATGCACACACCCACACACACAATTGGAACAATAGCAGCACTTCACACACACTTAGTACTGACCTATTTGATTACTGCCCTCATGGGCCAACACTTGGATTCTATTCTTATTAACTACTAATTTATTCGAACTTACTTTAGGCAAATCAAAATATAGGTAAGTAAAATAAACACACTGTGAGGCCTGGTTAGAAAACTATTATCTTTACTGAAACTTTTATTACTTATTTACATAACTAAAGGTCACTTGTAACACTCACTTTGACACATTGGTGACTAAATCACTGGTAGAAAAACCTGTTACACATGTGAAGGTTCTGGGGTTCAATGAAGAAGATATTGAGCAGTATGTGTACAGCTTTTATTCCACAGAACATAAGGCTAAGGAGCTTATACAGAAAATTGAATCCTCCGATGGCTTGTCTGAATTGGCAAAGAGCCCCATGCTCTTGCTTTTAATATGTTTATTATGGAAAGAGCAATCAACAATCCAGTAGCGGAACAAGTTACCGCCGGGCCGGGGGACAGAGCGCACGGTCGGCCCCCCCCCCCCTTCCCCAGGCATCATTCCCTAACCACACGTGATTTCCGTTGCCTTGTGAGCTGTCAAAGCATGCCTATTTCGGGTGAAGTCACCTTAAAATTAATAAATATGCTTCTGTCTAAAATGCTTGTGGAATTGACAAGTGTGGACTACAACTTCAAAAGACAAATGAGCTCTCCCCCCTCTCTCGTACGCGCACTGGCACACACACACCAGCACAAAATTGTGACATTAGCGCGCACCTCGAAGCAGATAAAAACATAAATATGGTGGCGACACCAGAAGCACAGATGAAAACAGCCCAGCTAGTCATTATGATTATTTATTACCTTGAAACGTTACCTGTTAGCCTGGCTCGCTGACCCTGACGATGAACAGACAAAATAGCTGTCCAATTTCGGCAGTTTTGCTTTTTCTTGCTCCTTTTTTTTATTTGCTGCTCTTTTCTGGCTTCCAGATTTATGTTTGTAGCCACTCATCGTGTCGTTTGCCAACAACCAACAACTAGTAGCATGTCAAAGAGAGTAGTCTGACCACTCTGACGCGAGGCTAAGTCTGACCATAGAAATAGTAGAAGAAGAGTCTGACTCTGACAGATTTTTTAAACGTTTTGAAAAGAGTACCAAACGTTACCAAAATATTTTGTATTATATAACACACACACAGATCCATGTCATTTGTTTGGTGGAACACACATCACGTGTCATCCACTAGTTTGGCCATTGTGTCTTCACTCTAAAAGATTGTAAGATAGTACAATGAAGAGTATTTCATATACAAATCATCCTAATGGAATAGTTCCAGTGTCTTTACTATTATGACGTATAGTCAGGTTCCGATTTGTAATCCTATATAACTGTATTCATATTCATTTAAGTATAGCCCTAATGCATTTTTCCTGTTCTTTAAAAAGTTAATATCCACGGTCCTGGCAGTTCAGTAATTATTGGTGAAGGAAAAGGCACAACTGTCTGCTGTCATTCACAAACATCGAAAGGTAATGGCAATTACAATTTGTTCAATAAAGGGAGTTTACACCATTGGTAATAACTCGATTAAAAATCATTACTGAATTAAAACCAAAATCTTACTTGATGTGACGTTGGCGATGGTACCAAACACCATGAGATATGTTTCCATCTGACGTGCTTTAATGTTTAAAATAATAACTTGAAATATGTTACAAAATTTGAAAGTGATCACGGCTGTGATACTTTTTCCACATTAGAATGAATGCAGAGAAATCCAAATGCATTTGCACTATTTTCTCGTTCATGACTTAATGAAATGTGTTGAAACTATACGATGCATTTACAGTCATTTTACCAATGGTGTACAATCTCTTTATGTGTTCCATTCCATATATGAACCCTGTTCATTTAATTAGTGTAAAATACACCGTTTCCCAAATCTCAATGTAAACTATTTAAAAATCATTGAATACCATTGAGATTTGAGAATGGTATTCTCAATAAGCAATCAGTTTCCATTATTTATACTCGATGTAAAAATGACGGTATCAAACATTTCTTGAAATCTTTCTGCCTGAGGTACTTTTGTTTTGAACAGTCAAATTTTATTCCCAAATTATAAACATCTGAATTTTGTTGACAAATTATTAAAAGAAAATTCGCTGTAAACACAAGTGTAATTTTAATGGACATGTTTTTGCGTTTATTCTTCAACGGCTAAAACTTGTCGTGGTGTTTACCAAACATGTTTGTGCGTGTATGAATTTAGACACAAAGACACGTTTACAATTTAGACACAAAAACATGTTTAAAAACATGTATATAGGAGGATAACACTTTTGAACACCACAAAAGGTGTCAACTTTTCTTTTACAGTATTTGTGTTTGCAGATTGTAATTTCTGACTGCATTTTCACTGTTTTCTCATTAATAACACACAGCAATGAGCTGAAACTTTCACATGACAATTGTTTTGTATATTATATCTTAATTGATATGGAGTGATACATAGCAGAATTAGTCTACTAATGGTATACTTTCCCTTCAATACTTCAAATAATTTAATCATTAAAAATGACAATGCTGTAATAATCCTGAAATGAAAGTGATTTCCAATTGTCAGACCTTTTTGGTGGCAAATGTAAAACAAATCATTTACTCAACCGTCACACATAGTGTATATCATTATCAAATGTTGCTATATTGTTTGCGTTCCTTTTTCTATTTTATTGATGTTCAATTATTTTGTATTTACAGAAACAAGGCCCCTCAGATCCTTCACAAGTTGCCGCTTGACAAATGTAATGCAGCATTGAAAGAACACTACACAACGACAGGTAGCTATGTGAATATAAATCCTTTGTGGATGATGATGAAAGGGAAATCGAAATAATTTATGTAAAATTGCAGTTGGAAAAAAAGCGGAAGAGGTACAGCGGAAGTTACAAGTCCATATGGAGATAGAACACAAAAAGCCAGAGACATTGAATTCTATTGAATATGAAAGATATTTTCCATTGATGGCGGTCTCATTAAGCGACTTATTTTCTGTGGCAAAGGGGGTGTAGGGAAGTCAACGTTCTTTGTTAAGATTGCCTACGACTGGGCTGTTGGTTTCAGTGATGTACTCAACAAGTACAAACTTGTATTTGTTTTGAAAATGTGCATTAGACCAAAGCTCAAACCTTATTAAGGCAATCTTTGACCAACTGCTCGCCCGAGACGTAGACATTTCAAAAGAAGCTTTGGATTCATTTATCCTCCAAAACCTAATGATGTTTTGATTCTTTTGGATGGTTTTGATGAGTTGAAAACAACAACTCTCACCGAAAATGAATTTGGGTCAATCCTAACAGCTCTGAATAGACAAATATACCGTGCATGTTGCATAGGTGTAACAACCCGTCCATCCCATCTTGAGCGATTAAGGAAAAAATCATTGGTTCAAAATCCTTGCATACACCTAAATGTTCTTGGTTTTACAAAAGATGATGTGGAAGAATACGTCAGAAAGTTTTTCCCAGAAAACAGTGAGGCACTTATTAAGACAATTCAAAGATCAGATGTTCTTTTCTGACTTGGCAAGGAGTCCAATGTTACTTGTATTAATGTGTGCAATTTGGAGAGAAGATGCAGCACTTCCATTAACCATGTCACGCTTTATACAGTGAGGCAGTGGATAAATATATTCAAAAGGAAAGGCCATGATTCTGATGAAGAAATATCAGAAGTTTTGATCAAAATTGGAGAAGTAGCGCTGAATGGACTCCTTGACCCAGAACTAAAACTTGCATTTCCAGAGTCTGCATTTGAGAACAATACACTTGCCCTTGCATTAAAGGTAGGCATCCTAAACAGTCAGAGGGTTTTCAAGAATCGCAAATCACATAACAGCATACAATTCCTGCATAAAACAATGCAGGAATTGTATGCTGCAAAATACTGGCTGACCCTACCTCCAAAACAATTTGCAACAAAACTATTGAAAATTGGAAAATTTCAGAATATTTTGGATCGCGTATGTGATGGAACACACAACATCAGTGATTTTGAGTATCTCCTTCGCTTTTGTTGTGGTGACAATGAAGTGTGCATGAAAAGAATCTTAATTCCACTCCTAAACCGTAAATTAAACAAAATGATTACAGTATCAAACCATAAAACAACCTTGGTTACCATTGGAAACTATAATATGAATATTTGAAAACTATAATGAGTAAATAAAAGCCAAAGAAGTGTGAATTGTGAGCAATGATGGAACTTAATCAATGATTAAGTTCACAGACACTCGGAAAGCACTGCATGCAGTGCTATACACACGTCGGTGTAGGGCAAAATTAAATAAATTAATCAATGAATTTATGAAAAATTTGTAGAATCAAAACACATGGTTTTTGGTTGTACTTGTGCGTTTCATATTTATATATTTTTTATTTTAATATATAATATATTTTGGGAAAGTTGTACATTAATTTATAATACAAAATACTACAGCATAATTATAATCTATATTGAAGATCATATCGTTTTTTATATTGAATGTTATTTATCAATTTACAAATGTTAAAGATGGATCACCTCTGTTTTACCGGCAATTTCCAGAAGTTTGTGTGTGTATTGGAACATTGATAATATGGACACCAGGTTTATGTAGTATTGTTATACAGACGACAATTTATACAAATTATCAGTGGTGTAAATTTGTTAAAGGTGTGATGGATGATTCAAAATGTCCAATTCCAGTGACCCCCCCCCCTTGAACGTGATCCAGTCCTAAACCCTCCCCAACACCCGAAAATGTTTTATTTATTTATTTTTTTGAATTTGATTTTTTTGTTATTTCAAAGGTTGAATAATTTGATAACAATGGAAGTCCTAAATCATGTTCAAATAAGAGAATCCAAATTTTCCCGAGGAGTTTGTCCAATATTTGTTTTTTACTTGACCCAAAAGGTTAGTGGGGGTGATCCTATGGACCATCCCCAACAAAATATTGTTATACCCCATCCCCTGGGATTTACACCCATCCAGTTTATACCTTCGAGTTTATATACATAATATATTACACAATAATATGATTATTTCATTATTTTTTAACTGTTCTGAAATTGCAGAACCACGATGAACCGTTGATTTATATAATTAATGACGTCATAACCGTACACGTGATCTGACGTCATTATGTTATTGTATTTTTGATATGTGTCAGATTGTCAAGCAAACCATTTATATTCACTGATATGCCGGGATTTTAATTTTAATCATTAATATTCATATTGATATAATGTCATTCTCGTATAGCCTTATACTAATTACATGATATAATATCATTATCATATTGTGTAATGTAGCCTTATACTAATTACATGATATAATATCATTATCATATTGTGTTGATGGAAATTTCAGAGCTCAAATAATGTCCATTGATTGACATTTTAAACTGTATATCTTGTTAAGTGGTTAAAGATAGAAAGTGAATTTATAAATATGTAATTAAAACCACCTGACCTACATCATGCTCATCTATAAATAATGTATGTGTCTAAATGGTCCAATGGCTGTGACCAAACATTGTTCTACAAACTATTTAATTTTCACTTTTAGTAGTTTGTTTTGCGTCAGCAATGACTGAAACAAATTCTTATTGGCCTTAATCAAATATTGACTTTTACTTGATAACATTTATTGCTTTTCTATGTATGTGTCGTGTGAAGACTGGAATCATAGTTTTTATAAGTCCTTGTTTGGAGTAAAGAAATAAAAGACTGTACAAAACATTAGTGTGTGTGGCTGTTGTACTTTGTCCTTTGTGAATATTATATATAGAGAGTTTAAAGGGACAATATCGTCACGATTAACAGGGCATGGAATCGGAGTACTAATTTAAGATTAACTTTGTGACTGAAAAAAATACCCCATATTTATAATAAGGTCATAACCGTTGCTGCTGCATAAATGACCTAGTAATTTTCAGTCACTGTGTTCATCTTAAACTAGGCCACCGATTCCATGCCCTGTTGAAAGTCAGATCTGATCTTGACGATGTATGTCCCTTTAAAGATTGTATCGCCCGTGTTAGTATTTCTCATATGTTACATCAGAGCATTAAGGTATTATCCCCTTGTAGAATGAAAAACTAAACATTTAAGAATGACACACATTCTTCAAATCTAAGTTTTACATTTAAGCCTCACTCATTAATTGAGGCGCTTAATCTCTACTAAATCATGATTTTGTTAAATATTCTGAGAAATATTCATGGGCGATACTTCTTTAGGTCTTACAAGCTAAACTTTTGGGGACCTTTTCAGATATAAATCTCAAAGCTACATTGTTATTCTAGGCCAAGGTTCATGATCTCCTTAAAGGCTGAGGGTGGTCGTGTGCGAACGCACCAACGGTGCACCAGGGGGCTCTGGGGCTTGAGCCCCCAAGAGGGTCCCCGAAAAAGGGACAAAAAGAAGAAGGAAAAAAAGAAGAGAGAGAGGGGGAGGAGAAAAGTTGAAAATGTTTTTTTTATTTATTTATTTTTATTCCGGCCCGGCGGAGGGTGGATTTCTTTTCATCTTATGCCACTCGCATTTTGTTTTCTTCTTTCTGCCAAAATTATTTTATTATGATGTCTCATGAAATCTCACTATAATTGTTTAAATTTGCAACAATAACATAAACATTTGAAACCAACGTGCCAATTTGTCCGGGCTAAAATATATACGTGGTTCCGGCATTTTTCAAATTTAAGTGTTTTTTAAGGGGAATGCCGGACAAGTAAGGAAAAAGCAATACATTTTTGTTTACTCACAATGATTTATTTTTAGATGTTGTATAATGAAATAATATGCATGAACATGTAACTCTGGTGCAACGACCAGATCCAATCTTATTTTATCATGTGTTGCTTCCTTTTCTCCATTTTTCTTTAACTCGGCTATGTGCAGGGCATTAAAAAGGCCTGCAATCCTACCCTTTCCAAATTACACATCACATACATGCCCAGGTTAGGGTTTTAATTTAATTTTTTTTAACAGTAATCTGATATAAATAATTATTATGTGACACCGTTTTAGCAACAACAACAAAAGAAAAAGATTACCGGTAGCATCTGGGTTTGCCGCCCACTTGTTCATGGAATTTGCCGCCCACTGATGGAAAGTAGGTAGTTACTGAATCACTATTTATTGATTGATTTGTGCAGTTCGTAATTATAGACGATACACTAATGTTTGTGTGTGAGTGAGATTGGCTCTTGCCAGCTTTGCGTTTATGCCCCTCCATGGGAGGTTACCGAGTTCCTAATGGGAAGATCCATCCATACATATTATACATACATACAACCCAAAATTACATACATATACGTACATATACATACTAGGCCTAGTTGATTTGTGAGAGTAACATTTTCTTTGAGCCCCCCGACAAAAATCCTGGGTGCGCCATTGGAACGCACCTCACCCCGCTAGGATCCCCACTATTTCTATTATTACACAATTCTGCCATATTTTCACATTTATTCTCTGTACTCTTTGCAAAGATTTCATGTTTGAAATATGCCCCAAATGTGCAGCACTGAGGTGTCTAGAACCCTTAAACTTCCAGGGCCCGTGGGCCGGCGCAGACCACCCCACGCCGTTTTGAATCTCAGTAGGCCTATAAATATGCCACGATCTGGTCCCGCTTCTAAATGCCATTCTGGTCCAGCATCTGCGAGCCATGAATTAAAAGTTTTGTCATTTTAGTTTATTCTGTTATTCCCTACATTGTTGAATCAGCAATGGTGAATAACAGCTGATCACAAATCACCTTCTTTGTATTGAAACTATCTAAAAGTATGCTATATGGCCCAAATTGTGTCCATAAAATTCTTCAACACCAGCATGGATGTTGCATTAACATTGTATGAAAATGACATGTGCATCTCCTTTTTAAAACTAACTATCTAACCATTTAAAAAAAAAATTAGTCAAACAATACTGTTAAAGTTCTTTCCAAATGGTATTTTTGATAAGAAAAATAGACAAATAAAAAACAGTGACGAAGCCGCAGTTCATTAATTTTTTTAAGTTGTTATTTTAGGTTTCTGATGAACAAGTATGTGTGTGTGTTGACGATAAGCAATCGGGGCACGTTTTCGCGACCGTAACCAGAAACATGTTTGAGCCTTGGTCATTGGTGAAGAGTTCGGTTGTGCTGCGATGACGTTATTGTTCTGACCAAATGTGAACCAAAGTTTGTGATGATCGGTTTAGCTTGGCGGATTGTAAAAAGTAACGAAAGTTTTTTAATTACTTGTTAAAACATGATAAAATGATTCGTATGCCAGTAGACATATATCTTTCAAGTTTATTCCTCGTTTATTCCTAAATTTATTCAAGTTTATTCGCGTAGCTACGCCGTCTTGTTTCTGGTCAAGAATCATATCGGAAACAATTTTCTGGATAGGGTTGCGAAAACGCGGCACTTTGCAATTTCCTTCATAAGGCAAAAAAAAAGAAAAGATGTTGAGTTGCCCTTCACCGACCGACCCAAAAGTGCTGAAATCTCGGGTCGGGTTTTTTTTTTCTTCTTTTTTTTCCCGTCATTCATAGGCCTATTTATTAATGAAACTTACCAATTTTCTTTGTATAAAACATAATACGTTTGATTTGTGAAATTTTCCACTTTTTTTACCGGTAAATTTACCGGTACCCAAGACTCAATCTACATGTTTTCAAATCGAATGGCCACTCACATGTTGCATGTTGAGCATTGCACGCAATATGGATGAATTTGCTGTGTCAATCACAGCGAAAAGTACAACAAAAATGCTTGGGATACTTTTATTCTGAAGCAAAATTCCTTGCTGATAGGTATACACATGTCTTAATATCATATGTCAACCAATGGGATGCATAAAGTTGTTAAGAACAAAAGTGCTAGAAACAAGTGTATGAAATGTTGAAATAAAGTTGTTGAAAGATTATTTATTATAAAGTTGAATGTGTGATGTCTTTTTATTCTTTAGGTACTTGTGCATACTGCTAGGTCATTGTCTTTGAAAAACATGGTATGTGGTTTCAGTTCCAATGCATTTCAAGGAGAAAATAAATAAATAAATTAAAAAAATCCCGACCGACCGACCCCTTCAAATATTTTCACTGGAAGGCAACTCAATTTTTTTTTTTTTTTTTTTGGCCCTGTGCTTCCACTTTTCAAATCTACATTTCCTTAGATTTACAGAAACATTTCCTTAGATTTCCTTAGATTTTTTTCCCGATGTTCCTTAGTTTTACTTAAATTATCAAAAGTGTATTAGCCCCTGTATGCATACACAGTAGGCCATAAGAAGTGCATGCTGTTGAAAAAAAGCGCAAAACCTTTCAAAATGGAAAGTCAATTCATGGGAAAATAAGCATTCTTTTGGCAACTAAATAAGTGTAACGTTAATTCTTTAAATGCGAGCCCGCGGTGCTTGGTCACTTACCAGACATACATGTTTATGTTTACTTTTCTGCACTTACCTTGTAGGCTTGTTTGGGTTCTGAACATTTTTTAGCTACGGTGATTTCTAGTGTTTTTCAAATGTTTAGAATTGGAACGTGTTTGCAGAGTGGGAGGAGTCGGTGGACCATGTAGGACCGTATGTTTTTCCCTTTCACATAATAATACTATTAATATTATAATATTGTTGGTATATATTGTTTTCAGTAGTTCTTTTGATGTATTTCTGAACGCACCGCCGGGTAGGCGTGTGCCACTGTTTTAAAAGTGTATGTTCAAATAAATAAATAAATAAACATGTACATGTACATACATGTACTTGTACGTGAGTAGGCCAGCCTCGGTAGCATGAAAATCTGACGTCATGCTTAGACTAGCCCATGGCTGTGCCTAAGTTCTAACATGCGGCCGGCAACTAGGCTGTTTGTGCCGTGCCTAGTCAAATCTGCGTCAATGCTATACAGCGCGCAAACTGACCGAGGGTATAATAAGTGTTAATTTTTATGCAACATTATTTCGTAAAAAAATATCGAATATTTACGAACATTCCTTAGAATTTACGGCATTTCCTTACATTTCCTTAGATTTCTTTATTTCCTCAGAAATTTCCTTAGAGCGTCAAAACATTTCAAAATTTCCTTAAAATAAGGAAATTTCCTTGAAAGTGGAAGCACTGGTTTGGCCTTAGAAGAGCTTGTGGATTGTACCGGTGGGTACGAGGGAAGTAAGATTAACTAGGCCTACCCCCTGGGGACGCGGTTGACAAAAAATAGATCATCGTACTTTAGACAGGTTCCAGTTGTCTCTATTGCATGCACTGCATGCACAGCACGAGTCAGGTCACCCGACTACAACTCCACATTGTTCAAATTAAAGTTGGCGCTCTGATGAAGTGCGGAACAGACACACGAGTGGACGGATTTGTCAATATTATCAATCGACAAACATCGAGCTAATAAGTCTACAAAAACCATCCTCACCTAAAGTATCTATTAGGTAAGTACTCATACTTAATTAGTTTTTAAAATTGGGGGAAATTATCAATCGAATTTTAAAATGTTGGCCGTTGCACGAATTTGGTTCTCCGACATGCGAGAACCGTTATTCGCCATCTAGTATCGTGGCCATATAGTGTATCGCCGTTGGTGTACTGAATTTGAAAGGTTTTACTATCAGTATCACTGTATCAGTATCATACCATTTTCTACAAAAACGTTAACCTTTTAGTACAAACGTAACGTATTAATTATTGGAAAGAATGTCAAACCCACCCGCCACATGTGCACAATGTCTAGCATGTGTACAAAACGGCAAACGGCTCACAGGTGTTTGCAAGTTTGGCGGTTTTAAAATTATCCGTAGAATCAGAGTGTTTTTGCGGGTGTTACGATTAACCGAACTGGACGCTCAAAGAAAAACAAAGAAAAGTTCGGAAGTTTGTTCATAATCTTATTTGTTACGTGAACAGATATTGTTCAAACATTGCTAATTTAAAGATCGAATTGCAAACAAAATGATATACATGTATCAAGAACAGGTGAAGAACTTTCCCCCCCCTATACAACCCCCCACAAACGATGCCAAAAATTCCCCTTTTGAAGACTGGCAGGGCACGCAGTAAAGAGGGGCCCATGGGAAGTATTGTACGGAGATTCCCAGCCCCTGCCCCATTGGCTCTCACCAACATCGTGACAGCCCGCACCCAAAAAGAACCAATTCGCAGGGGGGGTTGGGTAAAAGAATCCATTGTTTATCCGTCCCCCAAAGCCGTTTGGGGCGAAGTGGTTTTTTTCATTAAACCCGGGTAGACCCCCACCAAACGCCAGCTCGATGCTACAAAAACCCTTTTTTTGTTATTATCTTGTAAAAATGACCAGATTTTGATTTCCCCCGGGCTGCATTTTTCCCAAATGTCACTATAAATTTTCTTTTGACACGGAACTCCCCGGAAGATCGAATGAATTAAAATTAGGGAAATTTGGGAAAAAGCAGGAATGAAAATTTCACAAAATTAACCCCCATTTAATGGGTGGGTCTAGTAGTAGTACTGTCTAGTACCTGTTATAAAATGCAAATGTCCAGCGCTAACAGTTTTTTGGCACACCGGGACGTTTATATCTACTGTAGGTCAGCGGTATTAAAGGGGTTCCGCCAACACCCTTTGATGATTGAAGACAAATTAAGCGAAAAAAATGCCACTGCTCTTTTCCCTTCAAAAAATGCAACTACAAAGACGCCATTCAAGGAGAAAGGGCCCCACAAACACGCGATTCTAGACAAAGCAAGCGCCTGGTACTTTGTCACCCGATTCTCCCCCCAATTTCAAAAGATGGGGATTTGTTTTTGCCGGGGGGCCAACTTGATTGATGTCTTCCCTTAAACCCCTTCCAAAAGGGAAAGGGGTGATTTTAGATTAAGGTTAACCAACCCGGGAAAACAACCCGGAACGGTGGGAACCGTGGAAACCCGGGGATTTACCACAGGAGGGCATACATTTTTCTCTTAAGCCCCCTTTTTTTGGGCCTTTTTTTAAAGGACAGTCTGATATTTCGTTATTTGTCATATTCTGATAGAAAAGTAAAAAATATTCATTTTTTACAAAGTATTTTTTAACTTCTTTGGCCCTTTGTTATTAGAAAGGGTGGGATTTTTTGGGAGCTAAACAGTACTGCATTATAGGGCACCCATTTTATTGTCTGTCTCGGATCAGCTTTTGTTGGTACTGACCCCCGGGACCACGATGAGAAAGAATGTCGACCCAACCATAAACTATTTTTTAAAAAATTTTTATGAGTTAGACAAATAATCCTTTTTAAAAACCCCTTCAAAACCAAAATTGCCTGGGTTTTTTATGAAAACACATCCCGGAATAATTTTATTCCATCACCAAATGTTCTCACCTTTGGGGAAAATTACAAAAGGTTTTTAATGAGAAAAAATTGTTGGGAAAACATTCTACCCTTTGTAATTCAAGCAGACATTTTGACATCCTTAAACCAGTGTTGTAATTTTAAAATGGTCTCAGACCACTCGGGGTTTTTTTGGGATATTTAGTACCGAAAATAACCAAAAAAACAAAATATGGCAATTTGGATTTAGAGAAAAACATTTAAAAAAAAAATGCCTGTCACAAAACATCCTCCAAAAAATTTTAAGTTTTTGTATCGTTTATTTTTTTTTTTCCGAGAATCCCGGGTATTGTAAGTTGGCCCACTGAATGCACTCCCCTAAAAAAGACCGCCAAATATTGTGGAAAAAAGGTCCAATTTTAAAGTTTTGTAATTTTTAAAAAAAGTTTAGGAACTTTTTTTTTCGTGGGACATTTGTAAACATCGGATTTTTTTCTTGAAGGAATCTAAAAAGATGTAGTTAAATTTATTTTGGGAATTTTAACAGATTAGTCTGGTTTGGGGTTTTGAAAAAAGATAGTTTTAAGGTGTAGCATGCTTTGGGGGTGTATCCACTTTAGGGGTTTCGGGAAAATTTGTGGTAAGTTTGAGAATATTATCGTTAAAGGGAAGGTACAAAATTGGTAATGCACATCCATTCCAATCCCCAGTTTTCAAGAAATATCATAAATCATAAACCAACCTGAGAAAGTTTCATCACAATAGGGTTTCCCGTTTAGAAAAGAACAAAACTGTTATATATCTTTTGGTTTTTACCCCTTGTTTTTTGAAATTTTCCCTTCACATCAAGTTGGGAGATAAGGGGTTAGATCAAAATGCACCTTCCCCTTTTAAAAGTAAGTCAGCATTTTTGATGTTTTTTTTTGCCGCCCATGAAATAAATTTTGATAATTTGTCAACAAAAAAGGAGGGGAAACAAAATCTCCCCAAAAAATAATTTAAACCCCCCACAGGACTACACCTTTTTTTTAATAAGGGTCCTCTATCATCTTTTAAAGGAAAATCTGTGGGGTAGAATGTCGATTCGGGCCGCCCCCTTTTTCCCCATTAAAATAACCAATAATGTAATTTACCCCACCTAAAAGGTGGAGAACAAAGGATGATGGGCATGTATTTAAATTATTCCAGGATATTTATTTAATGAAAAAACGGGGATTTTTAAATGATGACTTCCTCAGTCATGTCACCTTTATATTGGGCAACTCCCCCCTTAGTGACCCAACAAGTCATTGTATAAGAAAAAAGAAAATATAATAGGATCCTTCTATTTTTTGAAGGGGACATCAAGTCCCAAACATCATAAAAATGGGTTTTAAAAACCCTTTTTTGCCCCCCAAAAAACGATGGAATAATTTTTTAAATGGCTTTGTGGTTGCAAAAAAAAAAAATTAAAAAAACCCCCTTTAAAAAAAATATTTTTCT
>CM055823.1:1997102-2014382 GCA_029582265.1 Zoroaster sp. YZ-2022
GTAAGCATGAACAGAAAATAGTGCAAATGCATTTAGTTTCTGCATTCATTCTAATGTGGAAAAAGTATCACAGCCATGATCACTTTCAAATTTTGTAACACATTTCAATTTATTTTTTAAACATTAAAGCATGTCAGATGGAAACATTTCTCATGGTGTTTGGTACCATCGCCAACTTCACATCAAGTAAGATTTTGATTTTAATTCAGTAATTATTTTTAATCAGGTAATTACCAATGGTGTAAACTCTCTTTATTGAACCAATTGTAATTACCAACGGTGTAAACTCTCTTTATTGAACCAATTGTAATTACCAACGGTGTAAACTCTCTTTATTGAACCAATTGTAATTACCAACGGTGTAAACTCTCTTTATTGAACCAATTGTAATTACCAACGTGTAAACTCTCTTTATTGAACCAATTGTAATTACCAATGGTGTAAACTCTCTTTATTGAACCAATTGTAATTACCAACAGTGTAAACTTCTTTATTGGAACCAATTGTAATTACCAACGGTGTAAACTCTCTTTATTGAACCAATTGTAATTACCAACGGTGTAAACTCTCTTTATTGAACCAATTGTAATTACCAACGGTGTAAACTCTCTTTATTGAACCAATTGTAATTACCAACGGTGTAAACTCTCTTTATTGAACCAATTGTAATTACCAACGGTGTAAACTCTCTTTATTGAACCAATTGTAATTACCAACGGTGTAAACTCCCTTTATTGAACCAATTGTAATTACCAATGGTGTAAACTCCCTTTATTGAACCAATTGTAATTACCAATGGTGTAAACTCTCTTTATTGAACCAATTGTAATTACCTAATGGTGTAAACTCTCTTTATTGAACCAATTGTAATTGCCAATGGTGTAAACTCTCTTTATTGAACCAATTGTAATTACCAATGGTGTAAACTCTCTTTATTGAACCAATTGTAATTACCAATGGTGTAAACTCTCTTTATTGAACCAATTGTAATTACCAATGGTGTAAACTCTCTTTATTGAACCAATTGTAATTGCCAATGGTGTAAACTCTCTTTATTGAACCAATTGTAATTGCCAATGGTGTAAACTCTCTTTATTGAACCAATTGTAATTACCAATGGTGTAAACTCTTTATTGAACCAATTGTAATTACCAATGGTGTAAACTCCTCTTTATTGAACCAATTGTAATTACCAATGGTGTAAACTCTCTTATTGAACCAATTGTAATTACCAATGGTGTAAACTCTCTTTATTGAACCAATTGTAATTGCCAATGGTGTAAACTCTCTTTATTGAACCAATTGTAATTACCAATGGTGTAAACTCTCTTTATTGAACCAATTGTAATTACCAATGGTGTAAACTCTCTTTATTGAACCAATTGTAATTACCAATGGTGTAAACTCTTTATTGAACCAATTGTAATTGCCAATGGTGTAAACTCTCTTTATTGAACCAATTGTAATTGCCAATGGTGTAAACTCTCTTTATTGAACCAATTGTAATTGCCAATGGTGTAAACTCTCTTTATTGAACCAATTGTAATACCAATGGTGTAAACTCTCTTTATTGAACCAATTGTAATTACCAATGGTGTAAACTCTCTTTATTGAACCAATTGTAATTACCAATGGTGTAAACTCCTTTATTGAACCAATTGTAATTGCCAATGGTGTAAACTCCTTTATTGAACCAATTGTAATTACCAATGGTGTAAACTCTCTTTATTGAACCAATTGTAATTGCCAATGGTGTAAACTCTCTTATTGAACCAATTGTAATTGCCAATGGTGTAAACTCTCTTTATTGAACCAATTGTAATTACCAATGGTGTAAACTCTCTTTATTGAACCAATTGTAATTACCAATGGTGTAAACTCTCTTTATTGAACCAATTGTAATTGCCAATGGTGTAAACTCTCTTTATTGAACCAATTGTAATTGCCAATGGTGTAAACTCTCTTTATTGAACCAATTGTAATTGCCAATGGTGTAAACTCCCTTTATTGAACCAATTGTAATTACCAATGGTGTAAACTCTCTTTATTGAACCAATTGTAATTACCAATGGTGTAAACTCTCTTTATTGAACCAATTGTAATTACCAATGGTGTAAACTCTCTTTATTGAACCAATTGTAATTGCCAATGGTGTAAACTCTCTTTATTGAACCAATTGTAATTGCCAATGGTGTAAACTCTCTTTATTGAACCAATTGTAATTGCCAATGGTGTAAACTCTCTTTATTGAACCAATTGTAATTACCAATGGTGTAAACTCTCTTTATTGAACCAATTGTAATTACCAATGGTGTAAACTCTCTTTATTGAACCAATTGTAATTACCAATGGTGTAAACTCCCTTTATTGAACCAATTGTAATTACCAATGGTGTAAACTCTCTTTATTGAACCAATTGTAATTACCAATGGTGTAAACTCTCTTTATTGAACCAATTGTAATTACCAATGGTGTAAACTCCCTTTATTGAACCAATTGTAATTGCCAATGGTGTAAACTCACTTTATTGAACCAATTGTAATTGCCAATGGTGTAAACTCTCTTTATTGAACCAATTGTAATTGCCAATGGTGTAAACTCCCTTTATTGAACCAATTGTAATTACCAACGGTGTAAACTCCCTTTATTGAACCAATTGTAATTGCCAATGGTGTAAACTCCCTTTATTGAACCAATTGTAATTGCCAACGGTGTAAACTCCCTTTATTGAACCAATTGTAATTGCCAATGGTGTAAACTCCCTTTATTGAACCAATTGTAATTGCCAATGGTGTAAACTCTCTTTATTGAACCAATTGTAATTGCCAATGGTGTAAACTCCCTTTATTGAACCAATTGTAATTGCCAATGGTGTAAACTCTTTATTGAACCAATTGTAATTGCCAATGGTGTAAACTCTCTTTATTGAACCAATTGTAATTACCAATGGTGTAAACTCCCTTTATTGAACCAATTGTAATTACCAATGGTGTAAACTCTCTTTATTGAACCAATTGTAATTACCAATGGTGTAAACTCTCTTTATTGAACCAATTGTAATTACCAATGGTGTAAACTCCCTTTATTGAACCAATTGTAATTACCAATGGTGTAAACTCTCTTTATTGAACCAATTGTAATTACCAATGGTGTAAACTCCCTTTATTGAACCAATTGTAATTACCAATGGTGTAAACTCTCTTTATTGAACCAATTGTAATTACCAATGGTGTAAACTCTCTTTATTGAACCAATTGTAATTGCCAATGGTGTAAACTCTCTTTATTGAACCAATTGTAATTACCAATGGTGTAAACTCTCTTTATTGAACCAATTGTAATTGCCAATGGTGTAAACTCTCTTTATTGAACCAATTGTAATTGCCAATGGTGTAAACTCTCTTTATTGAACCAATTGTAATTGCCAATGGTGTAAACTCTCTTTATTGAACCAATTGTAATTGCCAATGGTGTAAACTCTCTTTATTGAACCAATTGTAATTGCCAATGGTGTAAACTCTCTTTATTGAACCAATTGTAATTGCCAATGGTGTAAACTCTCTTTATTGAACCAATTGTAATTACCAATGGTGTAAACTCTCTTTATTGAACCAATTGTAATTGCCAATGGTGTAAACTCTCTTTATTGAACCAATTGTAATTGCCAATGGTGTAAACTCTCTTTATTGAACCAATTGTAATTACCAATGGTGTAAACTCTCTTTATTGAACCAATTGTAATTACCAATGGTGTAAACTCTCTTTATTGAACCAATTGTAATTGCCAATGGTGTAAACTCTCTTTATTGAACCAATTGTAATTACCAATGGTGTAAACTCTCTTTATTGAACCAATTGTAATTGCCAATGGTGTAAACTCCCTTTATTGAACCAATTGTAATTACCAATGGTGTAAACTCTCTTTATTGAACCAATTGTAATTACCAATGGTGTAAACTCTCTTTATTGAACCAATTGTAATTACCAATGGTGTAAACTCTCTTTATTGAACCAATTGTAATTACCAATGGTGTAAACTCTCTTTATTGAACCAATTGTAATTACCAATGGTGTAAACTCTCTTTATTGAACCAATTGTAATTGCCAATGGTGTAAACTCTCTTTATTGAACCAATTGTAATTACCAATGGTGTAAACTCTCTTTATTGAACCAATTGTAATTGCCAATGGTGTAAACTCTCTTTATTGAACCAATTGTAATTACCAATGGTGTAAACTCCCTTTATTGAACCAATTGTAATTACCAATGGTGTAAACTCTCTTTATTGAACCAATTGTAATTACCAATGGTGTAAACTCTCTTTATTGAACCAATTGTAATTACCAATGGTGTAAATTCCCTTTATTGAACCAATTGTAATTACCAATGGTGTAAACTCTCTTTATTGAACCAATTGTAATTACCAATGGTGTAAACTCTCTTTATTGAACCAATTGTAATTGCCAATGGTGTAAACTCCCTTTATTGAACCAATTGTAATTACCAATGGTGTAAACTCCCTTTATTGAACCAATTGTAATTACCAATGGTGTAAACTCCCTTTATTGAACCAATTGTAATTACCAACGGTGTAAACTCCCTTTATTGAACCAATTGTAATTGCCAATGGTGTAAACTCCCTTTATTGAACCAATTGTAATTACCAATGGTGTAAACTCTCTTTATTGAACCAATTGTAATTACCAATGGTGTAAACTCCCTTTATTGAACCAATTGTAATTGCCAATGGTGTAAACTCTCTTTATTGAACCAATTGTAATTGCCAATGGTGTAAACTCTCTTTATTGAACCAATTGTAATTACCAATGGTGTAAACTCCCTTTATTGAACCAATTGTAATTACCAATGGTGTAAACTCTCTTTATTGAACCAATTGTAATTACCAATGGTGTAAACTCTCTTTATTGAACCAATTGTAATTACCAATGGTGTAAACTCCCTTTATTGAACCAATTGTAATTACCAATGGTGTAAACTCTCTTTATTGAACCAATTGTAATTACCAATGGTGTAAACTCCCTTTATTGAACCAATTGTAATTACCAATGGTGTAAACTCTCTTTATTGAACCAATTGTAATTACCAATGGTGTAAACTCCCTTTATTGAACCAATTGTAATTGCCAATGGTGTAAACTCCCTTTATTGAACCAATTGTAATTACCAATGGTGTAAACTCTCTTTATTGAACCAATTGTAATTACCAATGGTGTAAACTCCCTTTATTGAACCAATTGTAATTACCAATGGTGTAAACTCCCTTTATTGAACCAATTGTAATTGCCAATTACCTTCCACACGTTGTGAGTGATCGACCTTTATTGTTTGTCCACTATTTACTGAACCGCCAGAAACTTAAAAGAACAGGAAAAAATGCATTAGGGCTATACTTAAATGAATATCAATACAGTTATATAGGATTACAAATTGGAACCTGACTATGTCATAATAGTAAAGACATTGGAACTATTCCATTAGGATGATTTGTATATGAAATACTCTTCGTTGTACTATCTTACAATCTTTTAGAGTGAAGACACAACGGCCAAACTAGTGGATGACACGTGATGTGTGTTCCACCAAACAAATGACATGATCTGTGTGTGTGTTATATAATACAAAATATTTTGGTAACGTTTGGTACTATTTCCAAAACATTTCTCAGTTTAATAAAATCCCAAATCCATAATCCATGGGTGAGAATCAAACATTTATGCCACAGATAACTCATGCAGAGAGATGAACTAGGGCAGATCCTGGAGGGAGGGGGGGGGGGGGGGGGGGGATACTATTTCCAAAACATATTTTTCACTTTAATGCTTCAGCTTATTAACCTAAATTATTATGAAATAATTAGTACCATTCACCACAATTGATTCACATTGCTTTTTTAATTATGTATATTTCTCAGTTTAATAAAATCCCAAATCCATACTTGAGAATCAAACATTTATGCCACGGATCACTCATGCAGAGGGATGGACGAGGGCGGATCCTTGGGGAGGGGGAAATGGCCTCCCAAAAGACTTTTCAAATCCACCCTCCAGCATAAAGGTGTACTGAAACTTCTGTTCTAGATTATTGGTGGTGGATGAAGAGGTCGCACAACGCTTCCCTGGTTTTGGGCTTGAAATGTATTAATATTGTTTTCATGTAATTTATTTGTTAATGCAAGAAACAAAAATCAATTTTCTAACTCGTGATTTGTTTTGCCACAAATATTTTGCCTAGAAGGGGTTGAGGCTGTGTGAACTGGGTTTCCCACCCCCATGTTAGCCAAATCTTGGATCCGTCACTGATTCCATGTGTCCCCCCCCCCACCCACATTTCTAAGTAACGATCGATGCCAATATTTTCTGAAGTACATAGAAAGACGTTGGTAATCATATGCAATGCATGATATAAATCACAGCTGGATAAATCTTCACGACGATTATCAAACAAACATTTCAAAACTTTACCTGATGATATAGTCTGTACAAAATTCGGAACAGGAACCTGCGTGGCTGGCTGAGATGTTTTGGAAGGATCTGTAAAGGTGGATAGATAATATACCATTGGTAATTATCAAATATCAATTATTAGGATACAGTTATTGCCATAGCCGTACTCTGCAAAACCTGCAGTAAAATAACACTAATGATGTCAACTTTATTCTTTCATAGTGTTCATATTGGGCAAATATGAACACTAGTGTATAGCCCTAGTCCTACTGCAAAATGGGGGTGTTAAAATAACACCAATGGAATCAACAGCCCAGTCATGGGCAATCTTCCCAACACCCCCTTTGCCACAGGAAATAAGGCACTTAATGAGACCGCCCGACATTCATATCAATAAATGTGTGCATCCCCAACTCCAACGTTTTTTGGTCACCCATATATAAAAAGGCCCTGAAAGAAGTGAATTCTAAACCATAAGGAATAGGTTACATTTCTTACTGCATCCGTGGAAAACATTAAAGTCATTATTTTAAGCACTACAGAGCATCAAGAATCCAAAATAAATGCTGTGGATCACACATGCAGAGTGACGAACAAGGGTAAATACAGGGGGGGGGGGGGGCAAAGTGGCCATGGCAATAAAGAAAACTTTATAAAAATATTTTGCCTACAAGGGGGGTGCACACATGTGGACTTCTATTGTTATCGTGTAATTAAGAAAAACACATTTTTCAAACCATTGCCATTTGTACTGAAGATTCTTTTTGGAACGGAATTTTGTCTCAGTCGTTCCCTTGAATAATCTACTCATTTTGCGACATTGAGGATTTGGGAAACGGTGTATTTCATTTTTACACCAATTAAATGAACATGCGGTTCATATATGGAATGGAACACAAAGAGATTGTACACCACTGGTAAAATGACTGTAAATGCATCATATAGTTTCAACACATTTCATTAAGTCATGAACGAGAAAATAGTGCAAATGCATTTCTCTGCATTCATTCTAATGTGGAAAAAGTATCACAGCCATGATCACTTTCAAATTTTGTAACACATTTCAATTTATTTTTTAAACATTAAAGCATGTCAGATGGAAACATTTCTCATGGTGTTTGGTACCATCGCCAACTTCACATCAAGTAAGATTTTGGTTTTAATTCAGTAATTATTTTTAATCAGGTAATTACCAATGGTGTAAACTCCCTTTATTGAACAAATTGTCATTGCCATTACCTTTCAATATTTGTGACTTACCGACAGTTTCGTCTTTTCCAATATATACTGAACCGCCACAAACTTAAAAGAACAGAAAAAATGCATTAGGGCTATACTTAAATGAATATCAATACAGTTATATAGGATTACAAATTGGAACCTGACTATACGTCATAATAGTAAAGACATTGGAACTATTCCATTAGGATGATTTGTATATGAAATACTCTTCGTTGTACTATCTTACAATCTTTTAGAGTGAAGACGCAATGGCCAAACTAGTGGATGACATGTGATGTGTGTTCCACCAAACAAATGACATGGATCTGTGTGTGTGTGTGTTATATAATACAAAATATTTTGGTAATGTTGGTACTATTTCCAAAACATTTCTCAGTTTAATAAAATCCCAAATCCATAGGTGAGAATCAAACATTTATGCCACGGATCACTCATGCAGAGAGATGAACTAGGGCAGATCCTGGAGGGAGGGGGGGGGATACTATTTCCAAAACATATTTTTCACTTTAATGCTTCAGCTTATTAACCTAAATTATTATGAAATAATTAGTACCATTCACCACAATTGATTCACATTGCTTTTTTAATTATGTATATTTCTCAGTTTAATAAAATCCCAAATCCATACGTGACAATCAAACATTTATGCCACGGATCACTCATGCAGAGGGATGGACGAGGGCGGATCCTTGGGGAGGGGGGAATGGCCTCCCAAAAGACTTTTCTCAAAGCCACCTGCCCCATCCCCGTAAATCCACCCCTCCAAGTGCACTGAAACTTCTGTTCTAGATTATTGGTGGTGGATGGAGAGGTCACACAGCGCTTCCCTGGTTTGGGCTTGAAATGTATTATTGTTTTCATGTAATTTATTTGTTAATTGCAAGAAACAAAAATCAATTTTCTAACTCGTGATTTGTTTTGCCACAAATATTTTGCATAGAAGGGGTTGAGGCTGTGCGAACTGGGTTTCCCACGCACCATGTCAGCCAAATCCTGGATCCGTCACTGATTCCATGTGTCCCCCCCCCCCCACATTTCTAAGTAACGATCGATGCCAATATTTTCTGAAGTACATCTTCACGATGATTATCAAACAAACATTTCAAAACTTTACCGGTCTTTGTATCCAGTTTATCCTGCCCAACATGCTCCTGCGTGGCTGACTGCGGGTCCTGAGATGTTTTGGAAACCTCTGTAAAGGTAGATAATATACCATTGGTAATTATCAAATATCAATTATTAGGATACAGTTGTTATTGCCATAGCCGTACTCTGCAAAACCTGCAGTAAAATAACACTAATGATGTCAACTTTATTCTTTCATAGTGTTCATATTGGGCAAATATGAACACTAGTGTATAGCCCTAGTCCTACTGCAAAATGGGGGTGTTAAAATAACACCAATGGAATCAACAGCCCAGTCATGGGCAATCTTCCCTACACCCCCTTTGCCACAGGAAATAAGGCACTTAATGAGACTGCCCAACATTCATATCAATAAATGTGTGTATCCCCAACCCCAACGTTTTTTGGTCACCCATATATAAAAAGGCCCTGAAAGAAGTGAATTCTAAACCATAAGGAATAGGTTACATTTCTTAATGCATCCGTGGAAAACATTAAAGTCATTATTTTAAGCACTACAGAGCATCAAGAATCCAAAATAAATGCTGTGGATCACACATGCAGAGTGACGAACAAGGGTAAATACAGGAGGGGGGGGGGGGGCAAAGTGGCCATGGCAATAAAGAAAACTTTATAAAAATATTTTGCCTACAAGGGGGGTGCACACATGTGGACTTCTATTGTTATCGTGTAATTAAGAAAAACACATTTTTCAAACCATTGCCATTTGTACTGAAGATTCTTTTTGGAACGGAATTTTGTCTCAGTCGTTCCCTTGAATAATCTACTCATTTTGCGACATTGAGGATTTGGGAAACGGTGTATTTCATTTTTACACCAATTAAATGAACATGCGGTTCATATATGGAATGGAACACAAAGAGATTGTACAATTCACTGGTAAAATGACTGTAAATGCATCATATAGTTTCAACACATTTCATTAAGTCATGAACGAGAAAATAGTGCAAATGCATTTGGATTTCTCTGCATTCATTCTAATGTGGAAAAAGTATCACAGCCATGATCACTTTCAAATTTTGTAACACATTTCAATTTATTTTTTAAACATTAAAGCATGTCAGATGGAAACATTTCTCATGGTGTTTGGTACCATCGCCAACTTCACATCAAGTAAGATTTTGGTTTTAATTCAGTAATTATTTTTAATCAGGTAATTACCAATGGTGTAAACTCCCTTTATTGAACAAATTGTAATTGCCAATTACCTTTCACACTTTGTGACTGATCGACCTTTACTGTTTGTCCACTATTTACTGAACCGCCAGAAACTTAAAAGAACATGAAAAAATGCATTAGGGCTATACTTAAATGAATATCAATACAGTTATATAGGATTACAAATTGGAACCTGACTATACGTCATAATAGTAAAGACATTGGAACTATTCCATTAGGATGATTTGTATATGAAATACTCTTCGTTGTACTATCTTACAATCTTTTAGAGTGAAGACACAATGGCCAAACTAGTGGATGAAACGTGATGTGTGTTCCACCAAACAAATGACATGATCTGTGTGTGTGTTATATAATACAAAATATTTTGGTAACGTTGGTACTATTTCCAAAACATTTCTCAGTTTAATAAAATCCCAAATCCATAGGTGAGAATCAAACATTTATGCCACGGATCACTCATGCAGAGAGATGAACTAGGGCAGATCCTGGAGGGAGGGGGGGGGATACTATTTCCAAAACATATTTTTCACTTTAATGCTTCAGCTTATTAACCTAAATTATTATGAAATAATTAGTACCATTCACCACAATTGATTCACATTGCTTTTTTAATTATGTATATTTCTCAGTTTAATAAAATCCCAAATCCATACGTGACAATCAAACATTTATGCCACGGATCACTCATGCAGAGGGATGGACGAGGGCGGATCCTTGGGGAGGGGGGAATGGCCTCCCAAAAGACTTTTCTCAAAGCCACCTGCCCCATCCCCGTAAATCCACCTCCAAGTGCACTGAAACTTCTGTTCTAGATTATTGGTGGTGGATGGAGAGGTCACAGCGCTTCCCTGGTTTGGGCTTGAAATGTATTATTGTTTTCATGTAATTTATTTGTTAATTGCAAAAAACAAAAATCAATTTTCTAACTCGTGATTTGTTTTGCCACAAATATTTTGCATAGAAGGGGTTGAGGCTGTGCGCACTGGGTTTCCCACGCACCATGTCAGCCAAATCCTGGATCCGTCACTGATTCCATGTGTCCCCCCCCCCCCACATTTCTAAGTAACGATCGATGCCAATATTTTCTGAAGTACATCTTCACGATGATTATCAAACAAACATTTCAAAACTTTACCGGTCTTTCTTTTCAGTTTATCCTGCCCAACATGCTCCTGCGTGGCTGACTGCGGGTCCTGAGATGTTTTGGAAACCTCTGTAAAGGTAGATAATATACCATTGGTAATTATCAAATATCAATTATTAGGATACAGTTGTTATTGCCATAGCCGTACTCTGCAAAACCTGCAGTAAAATAACACTAATGATGTCAACTTTATTCTTTCATAGTGTTCATATTGGGCAAATATGAACACTAGTGTATAGCCCTAGTCCTACTGCAAAATGGGGGTGTTAAAATAACACCAATGGAATCAACAGCCCAGTCATGGGCAATCTTCCCTACACCCCCTTTGCCACAGGAAATAAGGCACTTAATGAGACCGCCCGACATTCATATCAATAAATGTGTGCATCCCCAACCCCAACGTTTTTTGGTCACCCATATATAAAAAGGCCCTGAAAGAAGTGAATTCTAAACCATAAGGAATAGGTTACATTTCTTAATGCATCCGTGGAAAACATTAAAGTCATTATTTTAAGCACTACAGAGCATCAAGAATCCAAAATAAATGCTGTGGATCACACATGCAGAGTGACGAACAAGGGTAAATACAGGGGGGGCAAAGTGGCCATGGCAATAAAGAAAACTTTATAAAAATATTTTGCCTACAAGGGGGGTGCACACATGTGGACTTCTATTGTTATCGTGTAATTAAGAAAAACACATTTTTCAAACCATTGCCATTTGTACTGAAGATTCTTTTTGGAACGGAATTTTGTCTCAGTCGTTCCCTTGAATAATCTACTCATTTTGCGACATTGAGGATTTGGGAAACGGTGTATTTCATTTTTACACCAATTAAATGAACATGCGGTTCATATATGGAATGGAACACAAAGAGATTGTACACCACTGGTAAAATGACTGTAAATGCATCATATAGTTTCAACACATTTCATTAAGTCATGAACGAGAAAATAGTGCAAATGCATTTGGATTTCTCTGCATTCATTCTAATGTGGAAAAAGTATCACAGCCATGATCACTTTCAAATTTTGTAACACATTTCAATTTATTTTTTAAACATTAAAGCATGTCAGATGGAAACATTTCTCATGGTGTTTGGTACCATCGCCAACTTCACATCAAGTAAGATTTTGGTTTTAATTCAGTAATTATTTTTAATCAGGTAATTACCAATGGTGTAAACTCCCTTTATTGAACAAATTGTAATTGCCAATTACCTTTCACACTTTGTGACTGATCGACCTTTACTGTTTGTCCACTATTTACTGAACCGCCAGAAACTTAAAAGAACAGGAAAAAATGCATTAGGGCTATACTTAAATGAATATCAATACAGTTATATAGGATTACAAATTGGAACCTGACTATACGTCATAATAGTAAAGACATTGGAACTATTCCATTAGGATGATTTGTATATGAAATACTCTTCGTTGTACTATCTTACAATCTTTTAGAGTGAAGACACAATGGCCAAACTAGTGGATGAAACGATGATGTGTTCCACCAAACAAATGACATGATCTGTGTGTGTGTTATATAATACAAAATATTTTGGTAACGTTGGTACTATTTCCAAAACATTTCTCAGTTTAATAAAATCCCAAATCCATAGGTGAGAATCAAACATTTATGCCACGGATCACTCATGCAGAGAGATGAACTAGGGCAGATCCTGGAGGGAGGGGGGGGGGGATACTATTTCCAAAACATATTTTTCACTTTAATGCTTCAGCTTATTAACCTAAATTATTATGAAATAATTAGTACCATTCACCACAATTGATTCACATTGCTTTTTTAATTATGTATATTTCTCAGTTTAATAAAATCCCAAATCCATACGTGACAATCAAACATTTATGCCACGGATCACTCATGCAGAGGGATGGACGAGGGCGGATCCTTGGGGAGGAGGGAATGGCCTCCCAAAAGACTTTTCTCAAAGCCACCTGCCCCATCCCCGTAAATCCACCCCTCCAAGTGCACTGAAACTTCTGTTCTAGATTATTGGTGGTGGATGGAGAGGTCACACAGCGCTTCCCTGGTTTGGGCTTGAAATGTATTAATATTGTTTTCATGTAATTTATTTGTTAATTGCAAGAAACAAAAATCAATTTTCTAACTCGTGATTTGTTTTGCCACAAATATTTTGCATAGAAGGAGTTGAGGCTGTGCGAACTGGGTTTCCCACGCACCATGTCAGCCAAATCCTGGTGTTCATATTGGGCAAATATGAACACCAGTGTATAGCCCTAATCCTACTGCAAAATGAGGGTGTTAAAATAACACCAATGGAATCAACAGCCCAGTCATGGGCAATCTTCCCTACACCCCCTTTGCCACAAGAAATAAGGCACTTAATGAGACCGCCCAACATTCATATCAATAAATGTGTGTATCCCCAACCCCAACGTGTTTTGGCCACCCATATATAAAAAAAGGCCCTGAAAGAAGTGAATTCTAAACCATAAGGAATAGGTTACATTTCTTACTGCATCCCTGGAAAACATTAAAGTCATTATTTTAAGCACTACAGAGCATCAAGAATCCAAAATAAATGCTGTGGATCACACATGCAGAGTGACGAACAAGGGTGAATACAGGGGGGGGGGGGGCAAAGTGGCCATGGCAATAAAGAAAACTTTATAAAAATATTGTGCCTACAAGGGGGGGGGGTGAGGCTGTGTTAGCAAAATCTTGGATCTGCCAATGACTGCACACATGTGGACTTCTATTGTTATGTAATTAAGAAAAACACATTTTTCAAACCATTGCCATTTGTACTGAAGATGCTTTTTGGAACGGAATTTTGTCTCAGTCTTTCCCATCTACTCCATTTTGCGACATTACAATCACATATACTAAAATGCTTCCTTTTTGAGAAAATTTAGATTTTCTAATTTGTGAAAAGTCCACATAACGTCTCGAGAACCTGCATATTGTGTGGACATCTTTTGTTCTCAGGTCCACATAGGGTATGTTACGCTTACTTCTAAGTAGCGATTGATGCCCATGATGTCAGAAGTACGTATAGATATATTAATGATAATGTGCACCTCCATGCCATATTCACACTATGATTATCAAGCAAACATATCAAACATTACCTGATGTTGTCTGCTGGCTAAGATCTGTAATGGAAGGATTCACTATTAGTACAGGTAATTACACAAAATTAATGAATAGAAATTATGAAACAACAAATAAATATTTCAAACAGTATCTGATGTTATCCCCTGTTTAGGTTGTACATCAGGATCCTGTGTGACTGACTGGCTAGGACTAGGCTGGAATGTGGACGATCTGAAGAATAATGGAATTTTTTGAGTATACATGTAACCAGACTTGACAAGATGAAAATATGTCATTTTTTTTGATAGCCCATATACAACAAAAATGCTCCAAGAAGTGATGAACCCTACAGAGTAGGATACAGTTGGTATTGCCATAGCCATACTCTGTAAAACCACTTATTAAAATAACACCAATGTCAACTTTATTATTTTATGGTTTTGCCCAATATAAACACCAACAGGTGTAGTTTTAACACCACAGTTGATACAGTGTAGCCATAGTCCTACTCTGCAGAAATTGTGGTGTTATACATGTAATAACACCAATGGAGTCAACATTATTTTGATGGTGAGACCCCTTTATGCTTCAAAGTACTTAGAATCTGCACTATATTCATACTTGGATACAAGTAATTTGACAAAGATAGGCACAGCGCGATCAAGTTCTATTACCATGAATACGTACCTGGTTTGTCTTGGCTTGGGGTAGACATCTTTGTATCAAGCTCAAACAACGCAACCCAAAGAAGCGTCACAAAACCTGAGACAAATAAGATAACAAAGATACCTGTTCACCATGTGCCTGTGAGCTAATGCTATGGTCCCACAGAGATTTCGACTCTCTCGATCGTGTTTCGTCAAGATTTTTGATTTTTTACAAAAAAATTTCGAGAAAAGTCGAAATAGTCTAAAGAGTCAAACAAAATCGAAACTGTCGATATTTGTCAATATTTGTCGAGATTTGTCGAAAAAAAAAATCATTAATCGAAAATTATTAAACCTGACCAATATTTTTCGATAAAGTTTTGATCAAATTTATCGAAATTTTGTCGACATTTTATCGAAACTGTCGAAAATGAAATCGAAATAGTCTTAACAGTCTAAAAGTTCGAAAAACAGTCGAAATAAATCTAAACTGTCTAAATAGTCTAAACAATCGTAACTTTCGAAATAAATCGAAACATTTGTCCAATTTTTTTTTTTAAATCGAAAATTAATCGAAAAAAAATCGAAATCAATCTAAACAGTCTAAACAGTCGAAATGCTAGTCGAAATGATCTAAACAGTTGAAAGTCGTCGAAATAAAATCGAAAATGAATCGAAATTGTCGAGAAAATACACCCAAAAAAATGTTCTCACGGAAATAAGATATTTTGTTGATATTTATACGAGATTTTGACGAAATTATTAAAAATAACAAAAAAAACAGGAATCGAAATATATTTCGACAGAAAGATCGAAATATTCCTGTGGGACCATAGCATAACAATCCTCAACCCTTAATTGGGCAACAAAAAATTACCAAATCCCCCCCCCCCCCCCATGATATTTTGTATAAGGCCAAAAAAAAAAGATGTTGAGTTGCCCTCCACCGACCGACCCAAAAGTGCTGAAATCTCGGGTCGGGTTTTTTTTTTTTTTTTTTTTTTTTTTTTCCCCGTCATTCATAGGCCTATTTATTAATGAAATTTACCAATTTTCTTTGTATAAAACACAATACGTTTGATTTGTGAAATTTTCCACTTTTTTTACACATGTTTTCAAATCGAATGACCCCGGCCCTCACATGGTGCACTGCCTTCGCGCACACTGTGTACGATTGCGACTCAAATCTACACGTTTTCCAATCGAATGGCCCCTCACATGTTTTCCACTGGCTTCGCGCACTGTTTTGTCATGGAGGAAGAAAACAGATGTCACCGATTGCGACTCAATCTACACGTTTTCAAATCAAATGGCCCTCACACGTTGTGCACTGGCTCCCCGCACTGTACGTGTGTCAACGATTGCGACTCGATCTACACGTTTTCAAATCGAATGGCCACTCACATGTTGCACGTTGAGCATTGCACGCAATATGGATGAATTTGCTGTGTCAATCACAGCGAGAAGTACAACAAAAATGCTTGGGATACTTTTATTCTGAAGCAAAATTCCTTGCTGATAGGTATACAAATGAAAAACGTAGTATGTGGTTTCAGTTCCAATGCATTTCAATCTTAAAATGACAGTCAAGGAGGAAAAAATAAATAAATAAAAAAATCCCGACCGACCGACCCCTTCAAATATTTTCACTGGAGGGCAACTCAACAATTTTTTTTTGTTGGCCTAATATCTTTAGAACACTTTGTCCGCCTACCTCCATGGTCCGATCACGCTTAAATTTTCCGACTTTCCTAACTATTCTTTTGGACCCCTCATGCCAAAACCAACGATATTTCATTTTATCAAATAATGATCAAAATGCTTTATACTTAGCACTCCACTGCAAATTTTGATGGTGCAGGGCATTCTTGTTGCTGCCGGGCCAGGTATTGTACAGCTTGTGTATTTGCCTACGTGTATACACGCGTACAGTGTGGTCATACGTACACACTGTACATGTACAGCAGTACGTTTCATGCGATGCATACAAGCTGGAGCTCTGTTCACGCTCGTTGTAGCAGTAGTTTGTGCTTTTGTGTTATGGGTATTGTTGTGCTTGTCAAGCCTTTTATACTGGGGTTTGGGATCCACTGTGTGGGTCGGCAACCAATCAGCGCAGGGCTGGCAGGCGGGTTGTTTCTGATTGGTTTACAGTGAACTTCTGGGGATCGGTAACTTTGTGTTGGCGGCGCGGGAAGACTTTTGGTTAAGCGTCACTTTGTCACAGCTTTTATTTGATAACACTTTTCACCCACCGCCTCCCCAGGTCTCCTCCATGGCGTTTTTTCAGTAGATTTTCACTGGGTTCTTTAACAGTTTTTTGCAGAAAAAAGGACAGTCAATGTTACAATTTAACGCTTTAAACATGTAGCTCTAGT
>CM055823.1:2014882-2068513 GCA_029582265.1 Zoroaster sp. YZ-2022
TTTAGCCCTCAAATATCAATGCTCGGGACTTACCCTTATTTCACCCCGGCATGCAAGACGGTTTTCCGACTCCTTACGACTGTGCAAGTTAACCTCTATTACACGCCGACTACTCTCTCTACAAGTTCTTTATTTCTGGCAACAACTGACCCCAAATCTACATATAATGCAATGCGCTCTGCAGCTCCTAAACTGGTGTTCGATGGCTTAGCGTGCTGCGGCAAATCGCCTAATCGCGCACGGAACCAGCGAATCCCTCACCAAGGATATACTATTATATAAAAAGGGTGAAGAAATGCCAAACTGCCGTTGCGTCACATAGCCTTCGATTGGCACTCGAACGTCCCCCGTTCGATCAGGCTAAAAAACAAACAAGCAACAGCGTTATTTAAATACTATAGTTAAATTAAACTACATGTTAAACTACGAATGAGGAGCCTTCCTCCAGACACCTCTGAGGTCAACTGCACCTCCGACACCTCAAATGGCAATCTTGACATAAATAATAAATAACACAATACGTCTTTATAAATATTATATGTATAAAACTCTTATATAAAAGATACACTTTCTTTGGCTTACAAAATACATAAGAAATACATTTTAGTTTTCTCTTATGCAACGTCTGGCAAGTATGAAAATATGCTTAACGATTATCAAAATAATGTCTCTGAAAATTACACAGTTCCGAGGTAGTTTATACAGTACATGAATCTCCTTAGACAAACACCTTAATGTAGCACCTCAGTGCAGCACCTCACACTGCTTACATGAAATTACACACAAGAGATCACCTCACCTGGGTGCCTCCTAATCCACCTGAATACTTAGTCAAATATGTTTTACGTAACAATAAAACCTGCTTTAAAAAGTTAACAATACAAAATAGTGGTTCCTTTAAATACAAAATAAGTTATGATATAAATAATATTATATTCTTAAGGCTATAAATTTAAAACACGTAAAATCTCAACAGTCTGGAAATCAGTTTACTCCATTGGGTGCAGCCCACTCAATAACAACGTTCTTATAATACATGTTGTCGCTTACTTCCCGGCGTACCACTACGTTGTCGATCAATGTAAGCACCACTGTGTGCTCTCGTATGGTGGCCAACTTGACTTCGGGTTCTGGTTGTGGTGGCTCCTGTGGCTGTTCGTGTCCTGGTTGTGATGATTGCTGTGGCTGTTCGGGTCCTGGTTGTGATGACTGGTATGGCCGTTCAGGTCCTGGCGGCTCCTGCTGGAGCTGTTGTGCCTCCGGCTGTGGGTTCCGTTCCTCCTCTTGAGACTGTTCGTCCATGCTATATATGGATTCCAACTCTGGTATGTCAGGGGTACCCAACTCCATAGCTGCATTGAGCATCCTGTCGAGCATTCCCCGAGGTTTCCCCGACAGCACTACCCTGGGCGAAGAAAGATTTGCACGGAGAGGAGAGAACAGAGCAATCGTCAGACTGACTGACCACAACTTCACACTGTAACGGAACCGCAAAGGCAACCTATAGATCCATCCTTGGGTATCTAGTCCTGGTCACCTCAACCTGAGTGTCTGGTACCGGAGCCATTTCTGCGAGGACTTGCCAGATGACACTTCAAGGGGAGGAGTCATCGCCAGTCTTATCAGTTTATACGAGGGGCTTGGCCTTCTGAGCCAAGACCAAAATGTCCTGTCATCAATTACTCTCATGAGCTGACACCACTGGTGAGGTGGTGTCACTATCTGTTTGATTTACCTCACTCGTCTCCTCTTGAGGAACCTGTACTGTAGGGGGGGTTCGCATGACTCGATCGGATCGCCCTGGTAAGGCTTAAGTCTATCAGCATGCTACCCCTTTTGGCTTAGATGAAGATTCGGGCATGTACCCTCTCTTCTTCGCTGGATTAAATAACCAGACGAATTCACCTGCCTGTAGGCAGGGGATCTGCTGCCTTCTGCTCATAATTTTGCTTCTGGCGCCTCGCTTTCTTCTAAGGTATCGATGTGCCCTACCATGCGCCTGCTGAATTGCACCCCTCAAGGTTGCTCCAGCAAAAGTCAGTATTGGGTGGCTCTTCGACCACACCAGAACGGTTCTGTCCCAAGTCCACATGTATTGTCACTTCTCTCCCAAGCATAAGCATGTTTGGGGACTCTCCCGTAGTCTCTTGCGGTGTACAGCGATAGGCACTCGTCGCAAATGGGAGACACTCATCCCAGTCACGTTGTCCCCTATGAGGGTCCATCATCATCGACACAATGTTGATTAGGGTCTTGTTGAATCTTTCAACTAACCCGTCTGATTTCGGATTAATTATGCAGTTGTCCTGGTTTTGTCGATACCCAAAACATTTCACCGAAAACTTCTGACTCGAAATTGGAACCGTGATCAGAATGAAGTTCATGAGGCACTCCAAACCTACACACAAATTCACTGGCGAATTTTGCTGCCACGGTTTCAGCCTTTGCATCGGGGAGGGGATAAGCCTCCATCCACCGAGTGCCATAATCACCGACTACTAATATCCACCGATTCCCTGCTTCAGTCTTGGGCAAAGGGCCCGTGAGATCCATGGCCACCCTTTCCAATGCCCCACCCACATGGTACTGCTGCAGTGGCGCAACTCGCCGCTTCGGCGGAGACTTCCTCCGAGCGCACTGACTACACCAGCGAAGGCAAGACCTAACATCTGCGGTCATGCCAACCCAAAAAATACCTCTGTCTGACTTTGGCCATGGTTTTCTTCAGGCCAAGATGGCCGCTGAGCTTACCCCCATGCAGCTCATCGAGAAACTCTTGCCTACGACTCTCAGGAACAACCAAACGCCACCTTACTGTCTTGCCATCGTCCGACTCCCACCTTCGGGTACAACACCCCGTCACGAACTGAAAGCTGATCCCAATAAGACCAGTAGGTCTTACCGGCTGACGTCATGTGCGAAACGTCCTCCCACTTAGGACGTACAGTCCCTTCTGACTTAGCAGTCAACAACCAACTCATGGTGTTATCTGCCAACTGGGCCCCTCGGAGCTGCTCACTGGTCAATGGAGGATTCACCACAATACCCCTTACTGCAGGTTCATAACTCAAAGGTGAGGTGTCTAAGGCATCATATCCCTCATCACCAAATTGATTATCTTTCTGCCCACATTGCTTGCAGAACTGTCTGGATAGGCTATCTGCATTGGAATGCTTCCTACCCGGCCTGTGCTGAACCGTCATGATGTACTCAGATATGACTTGTAGCCACCTTGCGAGTTGACCCTCTGGGTCTTTGAAACTCAGCAGCCACCGGAGCGCCGAATGATCTGTCCCTACAGTCACCTCCTGACCATACAGGTACTGTCGGAAGTACCTGAGATATACTACAACTGCAAGCAACTCTTGACGCGTGACACAATAATTCCTTTCGGCCTTACTCAATTTCCGGCTCGCATAAGCAACTACTTTCTCTTCGTCACCGCATACATGAGACAACACCGCCTCTATGCCCTCTGAACTGGCATCTGTGTCCAAAACATACTTCCCATTAGGCGATGGATAAGACAACACGGGCGCTGTCTGCAACTTAACGAACGCCTCCAGACAAGCATCATCCCAAATAAATTATTTGGCCTTCGATGTCAAAGCATGCAAGGGGCTGGCAATATCGGCAAAGCCACGGATAAATCTGCGATAGTACGATGCCATACCCAGGAAACTTCTCACTTCCTTCACACATGGGACTGGCCATTCAGCTACAGCCCTGACTTTCGCAGGATCAGTCGCTATCCCCTCCGACGACACAACATGGCCCAAATAATGTCACCGACCTTCGGAAAAGGTGACACTTGCTAGGTTTCAATTTTAGCCCAGCCTGTCTCAAACGGGAAAATACAAGGCGGAGGCGCTCCACCTCCTCACTAACTGTCCTACCAAAAACAATAACATCGTCGAGATACACAAGCAAAATGTCCCATTGAAGACCAGCCATCACCTTATCCATTAGTCTCTCGAACGTGGCGGGCGCATTTGCTAACCCAAAAGGCATAACCTTCCATCGATACAGCCCGTTCCGCACGACGAAGGTCGATTTCTGCTGAGCATCCTCATCCAAGGACACCTGCCAATAACCCGACGCCAAATCGAGGGTTGAGAACCACTGTGCACCTCCAAAGGCATCGAGCGTCTCGTCGATTCGAGGCACAGGATACGCGTCCTTGATTGTGACCGAGTTCAGACCCCTATAATCCACACACAGCCTTTTGGTGCCATCTTTCTTCTTCACCAAAACGACGTTCGCTGCCCAAAGGACTATCTGAACTCTCGATGAAACCCTTATCCTTCAACCCTTCAACTTGACGCATAATTTCTTGCTGGTTACAGAATGGATGCTTTGTTGGCCTTTCCTTGATGGGCTTTGCACTACCGGTGTTGATAGAGTGTTTCACCATATCCGTACGACCAATGTCGTTATCACCTCTGGAATATCCTGAAATTCAACCAGGCACCTCAACACCTCTGTGTGGTGCTCTGCATCCAAATTCTGCTTACTCCTCTCGAACAAGTCATGTAAGTGTGCAGGAAGATTTACTCTATCTTCCTCAGTCTCTGAATTAGTTAATTGGTCCTCTACATCTACTGGGAGAACCTTTCCCACCGTAGTGCCTGCACGAATGACCCTTTTCTCTTTACAAGGGTTCAACACCCTCACAGGCACCACCTCCGTTGGCACCTCAATCAACGATCTAGCTATAAACACTAAGCCCCTCTGGGCGAGCTCTCCACCACTACAGACAGGCTCCAACATCATCGGACCGGCTAGCCCCTCAGGCTGACGTACGGCTCCAGCCACCATGGCTTCATACCCTGCAGGTATCACCGTCGTCTCTGTAACAACAACCCGACCAACAAAACTCTCGCCTGCACCACTCTGGCACTTGATTCGCTCTCCATTCAGGTTCAACTCCATATTCCGAAAATCTAAATTGCCACAAGTCGGCAACAACCAATCCATCCCCAGCATTGCGGGGAGGGATATATCAGCAAATATCACATTCACTGGATACGTCGTTCTGCTCAACCCACGCTGTGCCCAATGTCTTTAATGGGGTGCCATCCACCTGGCGTACCCCAACATCACAATCTCGAAGGATTGGTCTCTGTTCCTTCGGAATCTGGTTAAAAACAGCAATGCTTATCAATGTGTCAGTAGAGCCAGTATCTATGAGGAGTCGGAAAGTGGTGGACCTCACACTCCCCTCAACGAACAAACCCTGCTTGGGGACTGACACCACACGCACCTCATCGACACCCTCTAATTTCCTTTTTCTAGTTCTGTGCTGGTCTGCTTCTGTGGGTCCTTGGTAATGTTCAGCCTTTCCGTGGACCCCCAGTAGGCTGCTGGTCGTTTCCTGGAAGTTTACCCTGTCGTCGCCCGGGCTCCTTACACTCGAACGCAAGGTGCCCCCTCTGACCACAGTTGTAACACCTCAATTCCGACCTGGGTCGCCGCCTTTGAGGACGTGACCCCTCCGACACCTGTGGGACCTTACAAGTCCCCTCTTTCAACTTATGTTGTGCTGCCAACATTTTGTTCAACATTTTGTCCAACTGCTGAGACAAACCATCAACACTCTTAGATTGTTGGTTTATAGCCCTCTCGACAAACTGCAATCTCTCCTCAGTCTCCTGGTCTACCCCTCGAGCAAACTTGGCTGGCTTTTCCAAACTTCGGTGGGTCTCTATTTTCTCAAAATTCTCCGTCTCTAGAGCAGCTTGAATTGCCTCTGACAAATTCTTTGGTCGGGCTCGGAATATGCCCTCCCGTATCGACTGGATTGCCACCGCATCCACAAAGTGGTTCTTCTCTAGCCGATCCCTTGGTTCCTCAGGAATCTCGGGGTAAGCTTTCGCTGCCAGTTCGTGAATCGCCTGACCTAACTCTTGCAGAGTTTCTTTGGGTTTTTGTCGCCTGTGTCTCAGCTCGACCAGGAAATCCTTAGCCTCCTGCCCTGTACCAAACCTTCGTGACAACAACTTCACGAGTTCACCATAGGTATATCGATAACCCTGCTTGGCGCTGTCCCCAAGAATGTGGACCGCATTGCCCTGGAGACTCGCCGCCAAATACTCCGCGGACTGTGCCTCGTCCCACTGGTTTACTAACCGGCAACTCTGAAAATGACCGAAATACTCATTCCACGGGATCTTACCACTGTACCGGTCGGGAACAATGTTAGGACGGCGAGGGGTCTGGTGGACCCGCTCCTTCATCCTTTTTTCTCCAATCACCCTGGAATCTCTCTCCAACTTCCATGGTCCAACCTTGTCAGCACTGATGTACACTGGTGTACTATCAATATTGTCCAACGAACGTGTAGCAAAACTCAATAAATCGCTATATCTCTGCTTCGGATCAGACACCTCTTCAACGTCAATAAAAGGGTTTGTACGGTTAACACCCATGTCACCTGACCCCTTCTGCACCTTACAGGGCTCAGGAGTGGACACGTTACCACCCCTCCGAGGGGTAGTCCAATCCAGAAGAGTCATTTCACCACCCTTTCAAATAGGATGGGTCCCCGATACTTTGAAATCACTCAGAGGTGGGGGCACCTCCAAGGAGGTGTACCCCGTCTCCTCCCTTAAATCGGCCACACCCCGACCAGGGAGTTTAAACTCAATATCTCCATCAACGCTAACACGCTTTCGCATGTTACCTCCAGCTACTCCAGCCGGGCTCTCGTCAGACTTCTTAGTCTGTTTCAAAGCATACTCAAGCTCTGCAATCCGCCTTGCCTGTTGGGACTTCTCCCACTGTAACAAGTGCACTTCCATCCTGGACCTGTTGAGGTCCTCACTGGAGGTGACTCCCGACATATACACAACCGCTATACCCTTTAATCACTTAATCAGAAGGAAAATCTCAGCAATCACAATCAATCAAAAATCCCACTTTTGACACCAATTTGTGACGCAACACCCCTAGGGAGGGATTGTCGCGCGGACGGCTTCTCACCGGAAAAGTCCCCGAGCGGTTAGGAACGTAACCGTTGGGATAGCAGTTTACCGTCCGATGAATGAATACAATTGCTCTGAGATCACCCCCATGAAAAAGACACTAGGATGCAAGTTGTTGTGCATTTATATAACAAATAATACTGGTTTATTCGCAAACAATAAGGCACCTCACCTGGAGGTGACCAAATCCTTAAATCACAAGAAAAACAATCATCAATGCAGGAAATCCTTATAACTACATGAAAATCTATGGCACCTCGATGAGGGGTCACTGGCACATCACTAATGCACCTCACGGTAGAAGGGAACTTAACACCACATAAGGCACCTCTCACCTGAGGGGTCACAATTAGTACACAATGAGTACACAATTATAATCTATATATCTTTAAGCTAAGTGCTAGTCCAGATGCATCAATATAAGGGGCTTTACTGGAGGTGCACAGCAACAGACACCACACAGGCCAATGAAATTACAAAGGAGGGGCAGCTACCCTACACCGACTCCTGCAACCCAATACACATACGATGGGGCCCCTCAGCTCGAGGAACACCTACTCGTACATTCCCCAAGTCTGAATTAATGATTTATGAAACACATGCAATCCTTGAAGTCCCTCTGGTAATTACAACACATGCAATTACAGCTCGACTAGAGAACCGATACACAGGCCCAGTGAGGTGACACCTAGCCCCTCACGACACCTCAAAAACACGTCTAACGGATGCACGGCACACAGAAATTCCTCGACAGTAAGCCAACTTACAAAGTATTAAGTACAACACATGCACAATTAGCACTACACCCTCGGGCTTATGACTTGAACGTACGGATCTCTTTTCTGACTCCTTGCGACTGTGCAAGTTAACTCTATTATCACGACTACTCTCTACAAGTTCACGGCAACAACTGACCTCAAATCTACATACAATGCAATGCGCTCTGCCCTCCAAAACTGGTGTTCGCTGGCTGCGTGCTGCGGCATCGCCTAATCGCGCACGGAACCAGCGAATCCCTCACCAAGGATATACTATTATATAAAGGGTAGAAAATACAAACTGCTGTTGCGTCACAATAATGCAACATGTCAGATATGCATTGCAAACACTGGGGTGATACAAACTACATCAGTGGTGGTCATTAGGCCGCTTCCCAAATATGAACACCATAGAAGAACAAAGTTAACATCACTGTGCACAAACATGTTGCCATTAACATGTGGTAATAGTTGTAACGTTACAACTATCACCAAATCGTAAAAAATGTGTATAGCCGAACAATTAAAAAAAATCACCCTGTTAATATAGGTTTTCCTGGTCAATTTCGGCAAATAAACAGCCAATTTAAAGACTGTGTCATTCTGTTTCGCCCAAAATTTAATGCTGCTCAAAATCCGCATTAAATTTCGTATTCGTGGGTGTGTGTGTGTGCGTGTGCGTACACTGCAAACTGTCCGAGGACATAAAGAAAGGGAACAATAGCTCCTCAGACGGCGGTTCTTTGTTCTTCGTTGTCCTTGGAAAACGGCGTGTACAAAACCAATGGAGATTGCTTCAAAAAGTTAGTCCAAACAATAGAGGGTCCTCAGACGTCTTGAAATTCACGACTGTGTGTGTGTGTGAGTGTACGTGTTTATGGTGTAAACCGAGGACACTTAACAAAAGGGAACAATATGTCCTCAGTATGCGGAGGGTGTCCTCGGTATGTAAACGTGTACAAATCTAATGGGAGAAGCCTCAAAAAGTTAGAGTCCAACAACAAAGGGAACAAAAGAGGGGAACAATAGGGTGTCCTCGGTTTACACCATAAACACGACTGTGTGTGTGTGTGTGTGTGTGTGTGTGTGTGTGTGTGTCATTCGAATTAAACAAAATAACCATCCAATTTAACAATCCACTCGAACATCATAATTTCGCAGGAGCTTTTCGCGGCGCGTATTTGGTCATTCAAATTCATTATTGGGCAGGCATTTGTGAAATTTGTGCAACTTAATTGACACTTTGTTTAACTTCGTTTAAATTTAATTTCCTATAGGTATTTAAAGCCATAAAAACGGTTCACTAATGAATGAATGGACAATAAAAACCAGGGTAAGACATGATTGGCCCTATATAAAGTGTACGAGAAACACACATGAATAAAGCAAGCAAAATTAAGTTTAAATTAAAGTAAACATATGAAACGTATTCTGTTGTCTTTTTTGCATTTGTTTGTTGTATTTTTTTTAAATTCTCATTTTGCGAAATTGATTGCCGTTATACAAAATACGTTATACGTTATAGGCCTACGTTATACGTTATACATTTTAGTGAAAATCTCCAGTCGAACTAACTCTGCTAAATTGGATGAAGAATGTGCATTACTAAAAAAGAACGACGTATATGCTGATTTGAATATTATGCTGAATTTAATGCTTGAATTGTTAATTCGAAACAGTAACAATTGGAGAGGAAAAATCTCTTTAATATGAACGTATGAAATTGAAATTGGCCGCTCATTTGCCGAAATTGACCGGCAAAACCTATAAAGTTTGTTTCAGAAACGTGCCATCCAATTGAGATGATCCTCAGAAATATGACTGCCTAATAATCAGAAGAAAATTTTATGTAATTTTAAGGTTAAATACTTATTTACTGACTTAACGAAGTTGTTATAAAACGTTTTTTTTTACCATGACAAAAACTTTAAACAAACAATGAAATGGAATATCATAACATGTTTTGTAAAGATACATTAGATAAAAGATTCGTATCCATTTTCTTTGGGTACAAAACGCTTACAGACTAAAGTAAATACATAATGACCTTTCTGAATATTTATCTTTTCAGAGTGTGCCCTGTCCTGTGAGAATGGAGGTGCACTGAATAATGGCACCTGTCAATGTGAATGTGATCCAAATCAAAACTGGAGTGGCAAAAACTGTGGTCGTAAGTAAAATAACAGATTCTTGTGTAACTGTTCCCCGAAAATAAACCAACAATCTATGAAACAAACAAAAGGAGAAATATTTGAGTGACGCGTATATGTTCACCAGCTGTTCGCCAGCTGTTCTATTTTGCTGGGGGTATCCCCCGTTGAGCGACGATATCCAGTACTTCGTTGACTCAAGATCACTGTAAAAGGGATCACTGTAAGATGCGCTCTGAGCAAATATCAAGATTTTACCTTTTACCATTTTTAGAGAGGTTATGTCATACGGAAACTAAACATAAATTGTATTATCACAACCCAAGGTAAAATGTTGTAAACAGTAATTTTGACAAAACGCCTGAGGTCCACTGAAGGAAAACAAATGGCCCTCTTACACGTGCAATAACGTGCAACAACGCACGTGCAACAACGCACATATCTGTGGTGTAAATTAAACAACTTTTGGACAATGATTTTGTTTTACTATTGGCATGACTTTGCAAGGGAGACATCAGAGAAGGCGATTTTTTAACATAAGAGGATCATTTGTTTTCCTCCAGTGGACCAGATTGCATTATATCCTGTGAGAATGGAGGTACACTGGATAATGGCATTTGTGTTTGATAACAAATACCCCGACGTGCCATTTGTTTTTAAAGAGTAATATAAATAATTTGACTTGATGTTTTTGAATATTTATCTTTTCAGAGTGTACATTATCGTGTGAGAATGGAGGTATACTGGATACCTGTCAGTGTGAATGTGGTCAAAACTGGAGCGGAAAAACCTGTTCCCGTAAGTAAAATAGCAAAGAAAATTGTGTTGTTGTCCCTCGAAAATAAAACAAACAAACAATCGAACAAATAAACAAACGAACGAACGAAAACTAATGTGAAAATATTTCAGGAGAAGGACATGCTTAAACTACAATAAATGTAGTCAGACATTGCTCTGAATGTAATCATCAAAATCATATAAAGATGTGCGGCCTAATACTTTGCATGTGTAGGACTACTGTATTATATACCGGTACACATTGCCCATTAACCAATGAGAATGGAGATGCGTTATATGGTGACACTATAATTATGGTCATTGATCATGTGACAAATACTAGAAACGCATGACCTGTTTCAATTAGTGAAACAAAATAATCAATAATTAAACATTTATTTCGTAATTTACGAAGTTCTTATAAAACTTTAATGTGAGCTGTGTAAAAACAACTGAACTTTAAGCTGGTGGTGAAATGGAATAACATTATGAAAACGAAACAGCGCAGCCGCCATGACACCGCTGCTAGATACGTATCAATCTCCTTTGGCTCAAATTATTCAGATTGTTGGAGAATCCACAATAACCCCGCCCTCTAAAATTGATAATATTTGGATGAACAAATAATCATATAAATAATCTACCTTTGGATAAAAATATACCTTTTGGTAATATAACAATACTTTATAGTATACACCATTCCAAGAAGTTACTGCCGTGATTCATTTCAAATGTGTAACACATTTTTTTCAAAAAATGTTCTCAAAAATGGCAGCATGTCAAACGGAATAATTTCTCAGATTGTTTGGTACATCACTAAACTCCCCAGTAAGTTTTTATATAATAATTCAGTGATTTTGTAATCAGATGATTACCAAAGGTGTACAGTCCTTTTTAAAAACTTCGACGCTTCATTAAAGTAGGTCACTCGTATCGGCAAAGGAAATAATCATATATTGTTCAGAACATTAATCAATCATTTAAAACATCATGGTTATTGGAATCTACAGCATTGGTATTTGGAATCATACAACTATCTGTGCAAGTTTCATCACAATTTTTTGTTAAGAAACGACGGAAATCTGTTGCATGCTCTTAATTTGTTCCGGAACCTTTTTGAAATTCGACATAACAATTCTTATTTCTCTAAGAAATAAAATAAATTTTAGTACCACCCGTGTTTATGTTTTTCCTATGGTTTCCCTGCTCATGAGACCTGAACTGGTTATGTACAATTATGAAATATGTATGTGTGCAAACAATTCACCTTGATTAAATGCGGGCGATTCAAATTATGAAAAGTCACATCGATATTGCATTACTGAATTACTAATATATTCATAAATACAATTCATCATTCATTTTAGAAATTCATCATGCATTTAAGAAAAGAACTTTAAAAATATTGTGTTGAATATTCCGCTGTTAATAAATCCACAATAAAATTATGTTATTAAAGTATAAAGTATATTGATTGCACAATGATGTGAAGAAATCTCCAGAAATACAATAAACTAATCATGTTGTAAAAATTCCAAATAACTATTCAAAGTCAACTCGAGTGAACTATACGTACAAAATAACTAATATGTTAAATGCAGCAACGATTTTGCTGAAAAGACGAGCTCAAAATACAAACGATTACACTAAGACATTGGTCTTTATGGGAAGAGATACAGCCTAATACTTAACAAACAGCGTTGGCCCTAGACACTACAAAATGCATTACTAGATTATCTCATGATGTAAACTTTGTGATGAGACTTTGTGATTTACCGAACTAAATGATGTCAACCATACTTGTGATGAAATCGCATCCTGTCCTTGTAATCACACGGACCGACTTCTGACAAGCACCCCGTGAACAAAGATATTGACCAAATCGGGAGACTACCTATGTAGGACTAGATTGCTCAGCTGGTAGAGCAATGTTACGGCAATCCATAGAATTGCTGTTGTCGAATTTCGTTGTTCACTCTATAAGTAAATGGTTGACACATTCAACATGTTCTAGTTTTCATCAATATCGGTTTTTGTACGTTACCATAAAGGATCGTATTATTAAACCACAGTCATCGGCAAAGACATGATACATAGTTTCCATAATGTCATCTGATCGGAACAATAATTTGTGTCATAAGGTTTTTGAAAACGGTAAACAAAAACACTAAAGGAGGCAAACTGGACAATATAAAAAGTGGGCAAATTACTTATCTCTTCAAATTACATATTGACATTTATTCAGAGACATCTGTTTGCAATAATATTAACAAGTGTCATGTCCATAGCGCCTTTAATGCTATGGTCCCACAGGAATATTTCGATCTTTCTGTCGAAATATATTTCGATTCCTGTTTTTTTTGTTATTTTTAATAATTTCGTCAAAATCTCGTATAAATATCGACAAAATATCTGTTTTCCATGAGGAAATTTTAATTTTTGTATTTTCTCGACAATTTCGATTCATTTTCGATTTTATTTCGACGACTTTCGACTGTTTAGATCATTTCGACTGGCATTTCGAAAAAATTCGACTGTTTAGACTGTTTAGATTGATTTCGATTTTTTTTCGAATAATTTTCGATTCTTTAAAAAAATTTGGACAAATGTTCCGATTTATTTCGACTGTAACGATTGTTTAGACTATTTAGAGAGTTCAGATTTATTTCGACTGGTTTTCGAACTTTTAGACTGTTAGTTTCGATAGTTTCGATAAAATGTCGACAAAATTTCGATAAATTTGATCGAAACTTTATCGAAAAATATTGGTCAGGTTTAATAATTTTCGATTAATGATTTTTTTTCCCGACAAATCTCGACAAATCTCGACAAATATCGACAGTTTCGATTTTCTTTTAGACTCTTTAGACTATTTCGACTTTTCTCGAGAAAATTTTGTAAAAAATCTAAAATCTTGACGAAACACGATCTAGAGAGTCGAAATCTCTGTGGGACCATAGCATTACAGAGGGTAAATTGCGCTCATAATTGCTATCCATGTGTCAGTTCAATGACAAATCCACAACATTGTCTTTAGCCAAACGGAGTATAAAGGACACAGCTTTTACAGTTCGTCAGTATTTAAGGGAACAATGCGCTTTGAGCTAAAATTGTTTTTGAATGTTTTCGTAGATGATAAACCTGTCAATGCAATTGAATAGAATCCCATCAATAATATTGTACAATACTGACTTTATTTCCAGAGTGTGCGCTATCCTGTGAGAATGGTGACCTCAATGATCAGACATGTCTGTGTGAATGTCATGGAGGCTGGATCGGCGATTCATGCGCAGGTATGTACAAACTATGGGATATGCACTGCACAAACTGGGAGATTTAAAAGCAAACATCAGTGATGTAGGCAGTTCGCTCCATATGAACACCATGGAAGAATAACGTTGACATCACTGGTGTTATTTGAACATGGGACATTTAAATGATGTCACATTTACATTTCCCATTGAAGCCAAAGTACACCCGTTGCTTTACAGAATTTTTGTCTAAAAGGAAACCTGAGAAATTATTCCTTCTGAAGTGCTTTCATTTTGGAGACCACTGGGGAAAAATGCATGCCAAAAATAACCATTTTGTCAAACAATTCCCGTATTAATAAAATTCCCAATTTCAGAAACGTGACAATCAAAAGATTTGAAACAATTAATAAGTGATTTCTTCACACAATTTATGATTCTCAAAGTATGATTGCATAAAAGTATGCCATTCGTAATGGCAAATGAAATAATCAAGAGTTCTTTTCAGAACTAATTACTACTCAATTGAGAATTTCACATGGTGTCACGTCACCGCAAGAATCATGTTAAAGAGGAATCTACAATAGTTTTGGGAACTATTACAATATCTGTGGAAGTTTCATCACAAGTTTTTTATGACATAAAATATAATTTTTATGATAATTATTCGTTCATCTGATAATCTCAAATTACCAATGTTGTTTTTTCCCTTGAAGACTCTATAAAATAATAAATCAAGCTCTTTGTATAATATATTAGCTTTGTCTTAATGAGCTCTGTGGTAATAATTGCCAAATTTGTATGTATTTTACTGATTGTGAACTAGATTGCGTCAGTACAGAATTCCTCGATGGAGATACATGTCAGTGTTCATGTGTCTTGCAAGGAGATGAATGTTCAGAATCAGGTATAGGCAGAAACATTGCTATGGTGATTTTACCTTTCGAATACTAACTCATAACCGCTCTATCCGGTATTCATTGTTCACCACAGGATGACAATGAAAGCAGCGGCGTAGCCACGTGGTGGGTGAGGGTTGATGGCCTGGAGGAATGTTCCCATGACAAATTTCCAGTGCCCCCCACGAAAAAATCCCGATAGTGCCCCGAAAAAGAAAAAAAGAAAAAGAGGAAAAGAAAGAAAAAAAGGGAAAAAAACGTTAAAAAGTTATATCCTGAATAAGTCTGCTAGTTGTAGGCCTTCATTTACAATAGTGCCAGTAAAAAAAAAAAAAAAAAAAAAAAAAAAACCAAACACCTTTGTAATCGTATACCAAGCCATTATTGTGATACCACCCTTCCAATGTATGGTTTTCCTATGTAAACAATAGCCCCAAACAAAACGTTTTATTCTTGTGGCCTACAGAGAGAGGGCGATGTCTAGCATTGTCGTTATAAGATTAGACAGAATTTAGCACCAACTAATGCCTTCAGTTTTCATTGCCACAGGTATGTTGACAATGGTATTGTTGAATATTATTCTGTTGTTATTTCGGTATTATAGATTACATAGGAGGCTGAATTTGTGTATTTGAAAAGTTAACTTTTTTCTTTTGTGCAAAGTTACTAAACTGTGTAAATAGGTATGTGCAATGAACACAGTGCCTTGTTTGGACGAAAATGGTCAGAAGGTATTTGACATGAATACAAATTCAAGACATTCAAGACAATCATGGAGGGAGGATCCATGAGACAATCGAGTAGATCTGGTGTTCATGCAGTAAACAGTTTAGAAGAGAGATTGTAAACCTTGCTTTGTGACACATAGTAAATAGTTAGGCCTTACAATTAAAGGTTATGTTTCTCTTTTGCTATTAGTAGTTCCCAATATGGATTTAGAAGTTGGACTAATATTATTGACCAAAGGTTGAGTGCTAGTGAATAACCGCCGTCTGCCATTAAGTTGAAGTATTCCTAGCCACGTAGTTTTTCAGCACAGTTATCATGTAATTTGCCATGATGATGTTGAAATTAAGAACAGATGCGAGAGCTCTCTAGGTTTAGCAAGACAGAATGTTTAATTTATGTAAATAATACTTGTTATATTTTTATTAAGATTTTGTAGAAGGAATAATTAAACAGTTCATTGATAATTACTTAATAATGGCATCGTTTTATGAGATTAGACAGAATTAGCACCAACTGATGCCTTCATTTTCATTGCCACAGATTCTTTCTCCCCGAGACCCTGGTAACAATTGTTTAACTTATGCGGTGGGGATTCAAAATTGTCGCCAGGGAAGCCCATGCGCTCACGTGTTGATTAATACAATGCAACGGAATGAAAAGTGGGTCACTGTCACTGACCGCTTTGTGGCCAACAGTTATTTTAGCACTGTTTTGTTGTAGTATAGAAAACGTGTGAAAAAGCATCCCCCCCAACACTGAATAACCCATGATCAATACCCCCTGGGCCCTCCCCCACTGAAAAGCAATGACCCCCTATGCCGCTGATCGTAATTGTTTCCAATTGACGAAAACGACGCATGCAGTTGATTGCAGAATCCCACCCATAAGACACGTGATCTTTATATTCATTGTCTACGTCACGGTAACCTAAAAAAAAAAAATGTTTCAGTAGTTTGGTCCTAGTTGGATACTGCATAATCTCCCCATACGGGATGTGACATGCAGTTACACATTAACGATGGTCCCAGTTGGATACTGCATAATCTCCCCATACGGGATGTGACATGCAGTTATACATTAACGATGGTCCCAGTTGGGTACTGCATAATCTCCCCATACGGGATGTGACATGCAGTTACACATTAACGATGGTCGTTGTTGGATACTGCATAATCTCCCCATACGGGATGTGACATGCAGTTACACATTAACGATGGTCCCAGTTGGATACTGCATAATCTCCCCATACGGGATGTGACATGCAGTTACACATTAACGATGGTCGTTGTTGGATACTGCATAATCTCCCCATACGGGATGTGACATGCAGTTACACATTAACGATGGTCCTAGTTGGATACTGCATAATCTCCCCATACGGGATGTGACATGTAGTTATACATTAACGATGGTCCTATTGTGGATACTGCATAATCTCCCCATACGGGATGTGACATGCAGTTACACATTAACGATGGTCCCAGTTGGATACTGCATAATCTCCCCATACGGGATGTGACATGCAGTTACACATTAACGATGGTCGTTGTTGGATACTGCATAATCTCCCCATACGGGATGTGACATGCAGTTACACATTAACGATGGTCCTAGTTGGATACTGCATAATCTCCCCATACGGGATGTGACATGCAGTTATACATTAACGATGGTCCTAGTTGGATACTGCATAATCTCCCCATACGGGATGTGACATGCAGTTACACATTAACGATGGTCGTTGTTGGATACTGCATAATCTCCCCATACGGGATGTGACATGCAGTTACACATTAACGATGGTCCTAGTTGGATACTGCATAATCTCCCCATACGGGATGTGACATGTAGTTATACATTAACGATGGTCCTAGTTGGATACTGCATAATCTCCCCATACGGGATGTGACATGCAGATTAACGATGGTCCTATTGTGGATACTGCATAATCTCCCCATACGGGATGTGACATGCAGTTACACATTAGCGATGGTCCCAGTTGGATACTGCATAATCTCCCCATACGGGATGTGACATGCAGATTAACGATGGTCCTATTGTGGATACTGCATAATCTCCCCATACGGGATGTGACATGCAGTTACACATTAGCGATGGTCCCAGTTGGATACTGCATAATCTCCCCATACGGGATGTGACATGCAGATTAACGATGGTCCTATTGTGGATACTGCATAATCTCCCCATACGGGATGTGACATGCAGTTACACATTAGCGATGGTCCCAGTTGGATACTGCATAATCTCCCCCATATACGGGATGTGACATGCAGATTAACGCCCCGATGGTCCTATAGTGGATACTGCATAATCTCCCCATACGGGATATGGGATGTGACATGCAGATTAACGATGGTCCTATAGTTGGATACTGCATAATCTCCCAATACGGGATGTGACATGTAAGACATGTAAGATGTGACATGTAAGATGAACAATAAGATGGAGACTTCATGTAACCTTTACAAACACGAAGAGGAGAAACCCTAACTTATGTGAATGGTGCCTACTCATTATTGTCAAATTACTGCACATTAAAGGTCCTGTGAAGAGCGTATTTACCAAACTTAATTTTTTGGTGCTGTTATATTGACTGGTATGAATTAAAAACAATTTTAAATGGATTATTAATTGTTTATCTAAGAATCATAAATTGACCTCCGGAATTTTCGAAGTTTTAACGAAACGTTCGTGACGTACACAAAGGCAGAGAATTTTACACTCGCGGAGCTTGGCGGTATGGTTTGGTGCCAGTCTAATAACAGTCTAAGAATTATAGAAGGTCGAGTTGTCCCCGTCACGGTACAATGCACGCTTAGCGTTGTCATGCACACACAGACGCATTTTAGGCCAGAAGCACGGGAGAATTACTCTACAAAAAGCTAGCAGTAACACGCGAAAAACATGTCCGAAAGAGAGAAGAGTTATCCATGAAACGCAGCGCAAGCCCCCTTCATGCGGTCGGAACACACACCGAAGGCAATGCTAACATTACGGTGTTATTTTATGAAATAACAGAAACAGTTGAGTCAAAGTTCTGATCATTTAAAAAAAAACTCAAAACAAGCGCAGGCATAATGAGAAAGGTTTGACGTTTTTATGTTTGTCTTGCCAGGATATAAAAATCAGACACTATGTTTTTATTAATGCGGAAAAATCACGGCATGTTTTCATGCTGTGAACACTGAAACGGTGAGCATGGTGTGAACATGTTGTTTTGCACGGAAGTGGACTGGGTTATGCATTAGGAGTATTACTAAATGGCCACTTACCCTGAGTCTTTCTCGCTTTAAAAAAAAACACCTCTCTTCTTCGTTGGAGCCTTCACAGCCTTCTTACTTAGCGGGAATATCGTTGGAATTGCATCTGGTAGCAGCATGGCCTTATAAGCCATACCGAACTGGCTGTGAAGGCCCCGTTCAAAGCATGCCTGCTCGTCTGTCTGCAAGTGCTGTGGATCGCGGATCGGGAATTGCCTCAGTGTATGTCACGAATTTTATGTTAATGAGGGGGTATGCGTGTGTCGAAAAGCACCCCCTAAATTTAAAAATTAATATTGGTATGGTATAAATTTGAGGGGAAAAATTTACAAATGACAAATATATGTTCCAGTAGGCATACTTTATTGTATACAATGAAAAAACATAGGACCTTTAAAAGTAAGATATAAAATTGAAAATTGAAAATCATCAAAAGTTACAGATTTGTAATGTGAAGCTTTACTTTTAGTTAAGCTGTTAATGGAATTCCATAGACTTTCCTTAGATAACTCTTTTTCCTGATTTCAGAAAAATCTAAGTGCATTTTCACTATTTTTACAACGTTATAAGCTGAAACTGAAACTTTCAAAGATCGGTTGTTTAATATATCGTCTTGAATCAAAGATAGTAAGCATACTCATAGAATCTTCCCGTTAATCCTTCCCATATCAATATTATTGTTGACATTACCCCTACTGCACTGACGTCCTATATCTACCATGTATGGGTATTCTCACATAAGAATTATTCCAATTCCTACGATGGGACATACACGATTTGTCCAAATCCCCAGTTCTGACATCGGCTGACGTGGAGATGGGATTTAATATCTGACGGACATTAGAGCATCACTTAGCTCTGTATTCCACGTCAAAATCGTTTAAAGTAGGCCTAAATTTCAGATTTTGTTTATCCCCAAAATTGGCAATAATCAAATCAGTCTTTAACATGGAAATGGCAACTCATGAAATTACAAAATGGCAATTTAATAACTTATTTATACCCCAAGTTATTCACATAACAAAATATAATAAAATCTATCACTGACCATTTATATCAGATATACAGAAATATTAGTGTGGAATGATTCGATGAAAGTGTGTCCTGAACTAAGGGCATCATCCCTTTAACGTTTTTCTTCTCTCAAAATGTTGTTCGTCCCTAATATTCCGCATTTATGTAAGGACAAAGGAAGAGTTTATTATTTTACTAGAGATCGTACTTGGCCGGACCAGACCTTCCTGAATAAGGACAAAAAGCATACGACGTTATAACATAATGGTTTGGTATCAAAATGTCATTTACAGACCAACCATGTGGAATGTTTACTGATACACTTATATGTGACATCACTGATCTAATAGTTTGACTTTATAGCCATATTCTAATCTACGACCTTCTGAATGATTACACTACCACTCAGCCTACTGGGTTATCATGGGCGGATCCAGAACATTTTTAGGGGGGGGGGGCTGAATATCAAAAACAATTTTTTTTCAGTACTACAAAAATTACAATGAAATAATCAAAGGGAGAGAAAAACAAAGCACAGTGAGGGAACGGGAGTGCGTTCTCCCCTCCCCCTCTCTCTCTCACTCTCTCTTTTTCTCTTTAAATTTTTTTTTTTTTTTTTACGATTTTTTTTTGGGGGGGGGGGCTACAGCCCCCTTAGCCCCCTGGATCCGCCAATGGTTATTATACATGTATCACACGTGTCTGTCGTTATTTTACCGGCAATTTGTATATCAACGGACATTTTTCATTTCCCTTTAGGAAGGAACACAAACAATCTAAAATAACTGTCAGAAGGTTGATTTATTATAAATTAAGCGCCCAAATATTTGATGACGGGACCCATAAATTAATGATAGGACTTATATACTCTGCTTTGTTATTATTTTATAATTTGATATGAACAAAAACAATTGGAAGTTTGAGTAGATATTTTTATTTTTATTAAATTAAAACAAAATTGTTTCAAATTTTGCACGACGCGAGAAAGCGCTAAGGTACACCTGGGCAGGGAGCCTTACCCTGGCGCTATGGTCTGAGGTGGTACTTCCAACTAGATTCCCAAGAGAACAAAGCGAACAAAGGTTTTCATTGTTTGCTAGCATGCCTTGTTAACCCATTATTGTTGGCCATAATTGCTGCCACTAGGTAATAAAACGGTCATGAACTGCAAGCACCAACCGCCACAAGCCCGGCCACGCCGTGGTACCGGTGAAACGCAGCGCGCGCCTCCATTGAATCGGAACGGTATTTAGAACCAAATAGAGAAAGGCTGTTGACATTAAAACTTCGAGAAACATAATAAAGCATGACACCGAGTGCCACGTTAACACGGGCTAGTGCTAAAATCTCCCAGGTGTACGTCATAGATTTTATGTAAATAAGAAGGAATGGGAGGAGCGCGGCGTCCCCTTAAAATTTTGAATTTAATTTTTTAATTGTACAAACAGAAAATATATTCTCCAAACAATATTGTTTACACTGTTAAAACGGTCTATTTCATAGACCCTTTAAAGTACTTCTTTTAATTTCCTCAAGTAAATTAGAAATTTTCCGATTACAAAGAAAAATGTAGAAAAATTGCCGAATAAATAATGGAAAACGGTGGATACATGTTTAACCACTTAGTCTTGTAGGATTGTGGAAAGTAAAAATCGTATAATGTTACTGTATCGGGATCAATCATGGTGTGATAATTACAATGTTTACAACATGTTTAAAACCTTCTTGTATCCTCCAAAATCCATCGGTGCACTTTTGGAAACATGCCCTTATCTTCAAAATGCACCATGCATTTTCGTTGATCTTTCATATTCAGCACTTATGACCTGTACTTCTTGCCAGGTAGTAATTTTGCCCCATTTGAAGAGGTATAAGTACCAATTTCCAACAGTGCTGAATTTTTCCAAAAAGTGCCCCTTGGAGGATTTTGCAGGATTTGGGGTGGTTAGGGTTAATCAATAAATGTACTTACTAGTAATACATCTTATTATTATCTGTCATTAGATCACAAACATGAAGACTGTCAGTCCTACTATGATGCTCGTAACTACGTGAGTGGTGTTTACACCATCTATCCTCAAACTGACGTGTATTCAGACGGATTGAAAGTCTACTGTTATATGACATCGTATCATGGCTATATCGTAAGTTCACTTTTGTCTACCATTACCACACACAGATTGAATCCCAACATGGGACTAGTGAATTCAAATGGGGGTGGGGGTGGGCGAGGTGACTGAGAATAAGGAGCGATGAGTGGACTCAATGAAGCCTTATATTGCCCGGTCCCAATGATCTTAAAGGTTTGCTGTATTCATAATCCCAGATTAACATGTAATTTAAACAAAGTTGGTCGGATAATCATATTTTGGAATAAAAATATTTTGCGTCTTCGATTTGAATATGCGTTTGTGACGTCACAAGCGTTCCATGCTTTTGAAGCAGTGGGGTTGACACGAAATGCAACACGACCGAATTCTGTCGATGACGTGCACAACTAATTCTTGCTGCTGAAAACACAGCAAAAATAATTCGCATTTTCTCTCATTAAGAATATGTTTTTGAGAAATCAAATACAAAGATTCAACACCTGAATTATCAATCTACCACAATAAGATTTGTATTTCAGCAAACTTCATGGGATTCCTAACATACTTAATATTGTTCTTATCATGGCACCTATGAGGTGTGGTTTGTTTATTCAAATCTGGGCGCGGTCATGCCACTACAGGTTAGTCAGCAATGTTGCAGTGATTCTATACGGACAAGATAATTATATTAAATTATATGATAACATAAAATTGAAAAAAAAATCCATTTATCTACAATACATTGTTCACTGCCTATCAGTAATATAAGAGTACCTTAATTCCCAATAAAAAAATACTCCCCCAAAACAATTAAGCTTGCCGCCCCCAGCTTTTTGGGGTGGCGCTTCCCATTTTACGTCTTTGATTTGAATAATTATTTTATATGTATAAATAATACAAGTGGAGTTAGTTAGAACAGTCTCTGAAAACCTCCGAGATACGGACCACAATATTGCTATTGGCAAGACGTTATCAGCAGAACGGCGAGAGAATTGAAGCAGACGGATTAATGGAGAAATATCTCCACGATCAACAGAGCATGGAATGGGAGTGCCAGTTTCAGATTAACTCAGTGATGGAAAATAATAACCCACATGATAAGGTCATATTACCGTTGTTGCTGCATAAATGACTTAGTAATTTCACTGTTTTCATCTTTAACCAGGACACCGATTCCATGCCCTGTTGAAAGCTACTCTGATCATGACGATACTATCCATTTAACACTAAGGCAACACGACTGAATTCTGTATACAACTTTTACCGGTGAAAAAACTGCGAAAAAATCAACTTCTCTTCAATTACAAATATAGCCTATTTGGAAGAAATACAAAATACAAAGATGTTCTTATCACGGCACCCATGAGGGCGTGTTTGTTTATTCAACTCTGGGTGCGGTCATGCCACTATGGTTATAGTCGGCGTCTCAGCGAAGTGATTGTAATGATTCTACAGACAAGAAAATGGTATGATACTAGAAATAATATACCAAAACAAAACACGACAAAGAAAGAAAACAAATAAGGATCAGACGAGTGATCGTTCGTCTTACTTTAATTGTTGGTACTTCTAAACCTAAAAAGCCATTCCATTAAATAAAACATTTAAATTAAATTTCAATACTATCAATGATGTAAAATTATGTTTACAACAACATACCAAATAAAAGCAATAATGTACGCGTAACTTATAAGACTATGTAAACAAAGTAAAGACAATAAATATGAAAGACTTTAATTTAATCCCCACCACTTATAATAAGCCTATACAAAGTGGCATAGTATGTACGCATTGGAATACAAAGTTTGAAGACAAACCAGGGGAATTCCACCGCGTGCAAACTATATAGTGATCTCGACATTGCCTTATCTGCAATAAAAATCTGCCCATTGATGATTATAAATCATAGCTTTGAAAGATGAACAAGAAAATAAGTGAAGCTACGTAAGTTAACTTGTTCACCCTTGAACTTCCAAGCAAAATTTGAACGAAGAAAAGCCAGCAAGTTATCGTGTATGTCGTCTGTGCCAGGGACGGGCCCAGGGTATCGAAAACGGGACACACGGCAAAAGGGGTGGGGAGGTACACTGACAAGGGGAACACGGCAAAAGGGGTGGAGAGGTACACTGACAAGGGGACACGAAAAGGCGTATGGTAAATGTATATGCACATGCACGGACAAAAAGGGGACACGCCCCTCTTTGACACCCCTGGATATGTCTTGTTTGTTTTATCTGACAATATAAAGTTACACCAGTAAATTTAACAAATATTGAACATAATTCTGAGTTATAATCATAACATTATAATCGTGGTTTATATGGCAAGTTATTTTAAATTGATAACGTATTTATTTATCTATACGAAGCACACACCATTTGCAATCCCTCTTTGCTCAGGAAGCACAAATACAATCTGAATAGTTTTATAAAAGCATGTAAATGTTAATTAATGAACACATTAAATAAATACAAATAGATACTGCTGATGTCACTAGACACACAGCCATTGGGGGCGCACTTGAATCCTCTACAAAAGTCACATATTTCTTATAAATGAGTTTCAGGAAAATTATGGAAATTTTTGGGGCCAGTTTAGGATGAATTTCTGCAATTGGGAAATTTTGAGAAAATTGTTAATCTAAAATCACAACGCATTTTTCAAAGGTAACAAAATATGTTTTGGAGGAGTTTGTTTTACTATGAATGAAAATTATGTTGGATGATCGTATGGACCATCTCCCTGGACTACAGTGGGTTTGTTTTACTATGAATGTAAATTATGTTGGATGATCGTATGAACCATCTCCCTGGACTACAGTGGGTTTGTTTTACTATGAATGTAAATTATGTTGGATGATCGTATGGACCATCTCCCTGGACTACAGTGGGTTTGTTTTACTATGAATGTAAATTATGTTGGATGATCGTATGGACCATCTCTCTGGACTACAGTGGGTTTGTTTTACTATGAATGTAAATTATGTTGGATGATCGTATGAACCATCTCCCTGGACTACAGTGGGTTTGTTTTACTATGAATGTAAATTATGTTGGATGATCGTATGAACCATCTCCCTGGACTACAGTGGGTTTGTTTTACTATGAATGTAAATTATGTTGGATGATCGTATGGACCATCTCCCTGGACTACAGTGGGTTTGTTTTACTATGAATGTAAATTATGTTGGATGATCGTATGGACCATCTCCCTGGACTACAGTGGGTTTGTTTTACTATGAATGTAAATTATGTTGGATGATCGTATGGACCATCTCCCTTGACTACAGTGGGTTTGTTTTACTATGAATGTAAATTATGTTGGATGATCGTATGAACCATCTCCCTTGACTACAGTGTGTTTTTTTTACTATGAATGTAAATTATGTTGGATGATCGTATGGACCATCTCACTGGACTACAGTGGGTTTGTTTTACTATGAATGTAAATTATGTTGGATGATCGTATGAACCATCTCCTGGACTACAGTGGGTTTGTTTTACTATGAATGTAAATTATGTTGATGATCGTATGAACCATCTCCTGGACTACAGTGGGTTTGTTTTACTATGAATGTAAATTATGTTGGATGATCGTATGGACCATCTCCCTGGACAACAGTGGGTTTGTTTTACTATGAATGTAAATTATGTTGGATGATCGTATGAACCATCTCCCTGGACTACAGTGGGTTTGTTTTACTATGAATGTAAATTATGTTGGATGATCGTATGGACCATCTCCCTGGACTACAGTGGGTTTGTTTTACTATGAATGTAAATTATGTTGGATGATTGTATGGACCATCTCCCTGGACTACAGTGGGTTTGTTTTACTATGAATGTAAATTATGTTGGATGATCGTATGGACCATCTCCCTGGACATATACCCTGATCCCACGGGATTAACGCACATAGTCTTGTTCATGAAATTGTTAGAAAAAAAGCTATGTCACAATAATTCATTAAGTCCAAGTGGATATTATATTAAATAAAATAGTTAAGATTCGGTTTTCGATTGTTATGACAGATACTCGGCCCTATTTTGCTAAAACGATAAAAGTAATTTGTTTGAGATTTTGAGATAAAGCCATTCCCACTCAGCCGAGGGCGCTATTTACGATTCTGAAACTCTTAACATCAGGAAATGAATCGTTTGGAAGATACACTCTGTATGTTAGCCTAAAAAATACAAAGTTTGTGACTGTAATTTACAATGGTGTATATCCCTGACATACACCACTACAGCAAATTCATCAAAACTTTTCAGTGATTAGATAAGTCAAAAACAGATAAATTCATGATACCATGTTCCAAAATAAAATGGCAGTTATTCAAACTTTAAACCCATTTTTCGCGAAATGGCCTTTTTGAGATAATTATATCATTTTACCAAAATAAGGCCGTACTGCTTTTATAATAATACTTTATGGGTGGAAGTAGGTTTGGGTAAATTTGAGATATCGAGTGAATCGTATCTTACAATAAGGCAATGTTCATCGTCTCAAAACCTCTTCATTTATAAAAATCCATTGGCTACATAGAAAAGAAATCATAAAAAATGGGAACGTCATTCATCATATAGTTTGAAACATTCGGATTGTACAATAAATTATGAAATAATTCTTACAACATTTCAGAATATTTGTTAAATGTTGTGCAATATTTTGGAATTTTTTTCTTGGAAATTGAACATTTTGGGAGAAAGTATTTGAACTTTTAAAAACATGGTAGTCTAAACGTAAACAAAGTGCTATATTGAAGTTTATTAAATGATATTAATGTTTGGGGGAGGGGGAAGGGAGGGGTCTAACGGAACATCCATCTGGTCTAACAGTTGGTGTATAACAGTTGGTACATAGCCTCACCAAGTATTTACGTCAGAGTTCACCGGGCAATATTGGTGGACGGGGCGGGAAAACACGTCCCGTACAATAAGCCAAAAGGGGGCAATTAATTGACATAAAAACTTCACATTTTCTTAAATTAAAAAACTATAAGTTATCGCTTAAGCAGCATCCAAACACTTAGGCCTAATACAAATCTGGGGCGCTATGTATTAAGGATATTTTGGGGGTGAATCCTCAAATAAGATCATTGCATATTTTGATAATGAATTTAAGATATAATTTACTTTATACTATTTGGTTGTAAATCCATTTGATTTGACTAATCGTACTAAATGACAAGTCCAATACACATTATAGTGAATGGTGTAAATTTGGAAAATGAAAAATGTAATTTGGGGGTAGTATACGAACCCCCCCCCCCCCCCACCCAATATGGTTATGCCACCAGTATATGGGACGATCCGGGCTACCCATTCCTAACTTCTGGTCTGAATTTAAGGACCATTTGGTCAGTGGCCTTTCAAAATTTAGGCTTTGCACATCAGATCAGCTTAAATAAATGTTTCGTTGTCACTGTAGAGAAGTCCATCTGTATAAAGTGTAAGACTAAATGATCTGTCAGAAGAAGAAAAAATAAATAGGTAGTCTGAAATAGCCTATTGCTTTTGCAACAGAATGCTGTTGGACTTGTGTAATAACCTACATGCAGTAGTGTTTGACAAATTATATTTTATTTAGACAATTGTCAGACCAGAATGGGCATGATCGAACTATCGACTATAAACACTATACAATTACCAATAATTATAAGGTTTTGGGTCACATAGTTATCAGAGGGGGTAGGGCGTGTTGTGGCGCGAATACAGAGGGAACTTGTTTCTGATGTCAACAAGTGCAGAAACATGACATTTACAATGTCAAATGGAACTTACTCGTGAGTAGTAAACTTGTGCAGAAACATGACATTTACAATGTCAAATGTAACTTACTCGTGAGTAGTAAACTTGTGCAGAAACGTGACATTTACAATGTCAAATGTAACTTACTCGTGAGTAGTAAACTTGTGCAGAAACGTGACATTTACAATGCCAAATGTAACTTACTCGTGAGTAGTAAACTTGTGCAGAAACGTGACATTTACAATGCCAAATGTAACTTACTCGTGAGTAGTAAGCTATAAATAGCTTGTACAAACAATCATTCAATCATTTTTAACCAAACTTTGTTACTTTTTATAATTCGTCATCATGAAACCAATCATAACCTCGCAGGAAGTCAGATCAAGCTTGCTCGAAACAGTCACGTGACTATAACACATCTTAACTCATGAAAACATTAAATACACTCAACCAATGATCAAAGCCAAAACATGTTTCTGATCGTGATCGCGAAAACACCCCCCCCCCCCCACGAGTAAAGTAATGTACATACAGTCGTGCACCAAGTCATGTTACATAGCAACTTTGTATAATAGTCAATAAATGCAAATATAAACTTGTCACCAATTCATTGAGTTTATATTTCCTAACACGTATGAGAAGGAATACAGTCATGTACAATGTTGGGCCCATACGTGTTCCATTCAAAATACATGTATGTACTGTAACGAAATGGTAGCCTTGTGTGTTGGGCGCGTCATAGTGCTTAGGCGCGCCATAGTAGCAGTGCATGCGCCGTAGGTTGGGCATGTGTTGCGTGCGCTGTGGTGGGCCGCGCGCAGCGTCAGTCAGTTAGCCAGAGCGACAGACAGAGGAAGCACGGACTTGCCAGGAGCGCTTCAAAACGTAAGTCCCGTGGGCCGGGACGGCCGGGAGTCGTTGTCAGGGACAGCGCGGTAGTTTAGCAGGGCGACTACTAGTTGGTGTGCTTTCAGGGAACAGCACGGATAGCTTAGCTGGGCGGCTATCGGGATATTGTTGACGGCGTGACTTTGTCGAGTAATTCTGTAGCATTCAGCACTTGGCTCCGTTAAGTTATAGTTTCCTTCTCCCACAAGTAATTCCTATTCACCTTAAGTAATTCTTACTCACCTCAAGTAATTCCTATTCACCTTAAGTAATTCTTACTCACCTTAAGTAAGTCCCATTCTCCTTAAGTAATTACACTTCGCCTTCAGTAACTTAATATGCCTTAAGGGTCCAATCATTGCCTTCAGGGACAAACTTCTGCCTTAAGGGAGCTCCTTATTTATTGAATAAATAGTTTGAATTTGAGTTTTGCCTCCGTGTTACTTTTTGTCTGTCTCGTCTGTCTAAGTTTAAGTGGTGTCACGTGCGGCGATAAACGGTCTCCATAGGACCTGCCTTCAAGTACCGGCTGGACTGCCGCTCGCCCGGAACGGTACGGGTTTCGCCACAGTACATTTAATATGTACATTTCAATATCGACATGTACACGTTTTGTACACATGTTCATGCACATGTGTACATTGTTAAAATGTTCCTATTCTCAACACTTAACTTTTAATTTAAACTAATTTAAAAATAAACCATCACAAAAATATGACATGATTATTTTCCAACTTGTATGCAATATTATTGAACCTTTGATGTTACGGTATCAATATCCATACCCGGTTATTGCCCATTACCCATGCAGTATTACCCAGCGTTACCCAGCGTTGCCCAGTATTACCCGGGTTATCCCAGCAGTTACCGCCATCCTGAACAATAAGATATTTCCCAACCCTTATTGTACGCCACTGATGCAAGGTTAGGCTTAATAAGATCGTATTTTGTTTATTTGATTTTGAAAGATGAGATGTATAGTAGACATCTCAGTACAATATGAAATCAAATCAATCAAGTAGAGATCCACACAATCCAATTCATTTCATATGTGTGTTTATTTAAATAACAGGGGCAATAAGAAAATAATATTAAATCAGTGGAGAATCCAGAAACATGATCCTGTCCCTTCACTCAAAATAGGAAGATGGGAAAAGAAAGAGAAGGAAAGAAAAAATAAATATGCACAATACTGATGTTTGTAACGGAGCCGGCTGGGACACACAAAGTACTCCTCACGGTCGAAATAGTACTGTGGAAAGGGGAAAGTCTTACATTTCAGACCCCCCCCCCCCCCGACCACCATTATGGATCCGTCGCTGATTAATAATGTTGATGTACTAAAGTGGCTCAAATACATTGAGTTCTCCATTGACAGTTTGTTCATTATTACTAACTTGTAACACTATATTATAGGTAATACAGAGGCGAAAATACGGGTCTGAGAATTTCACTCGAAGCTGGAATGAGTACAAGGACGGATTCGGCTCATTGATGTCAGACCACTGGATAGGAAACGATGTACTCCATCATCTGACAAGAGAGGGAGAGTGGGCGATACGTGTGGACCTGACAGATACAGATGGCACCAGGGGTGTTCGGTATATTAAGCCTTTCAGCATAATGTCCTCCAACGACAATTACGATCTGAGTATTGGGACAGAAAGTACACACGTCGGAACCGACATTGGTATGCAACAAATTTACTTTTCAAGAATGATCAGGCACATACTGTTAATCGTCATTACTCTGATTGGTTGAAATTTAAAAATATAAATTAATTAGTCACGAGTTTGGTCCCTTTTTGCGTTCGAAAAAACAATACTTGACATGTATTTTTTAAAACTCAAAAAATGTATCAATATGTTCGATGAGTTTACTTTAATTATTGAAAGAGAGCAATGCAAAAACTATCAAATAATAATAGAACTTCAAATTTCATCTGCTAGATTCAAACATTACACATTTCGTTTTAGGGTTTATGTTGCTGGTTATATTCTGTTTCCTTATGTTTTTTAAAGGTTACTAAGTTGGTTTCCTGACAAAGGCAGTTAGCAATACACAAAACCAGTGGCGTCGATATGTTGTTACGATTGGGGGGGTATAGAGTTGGACAAATGACCTCAACCAAAATCACCGATTTTGTATTAATTTATTTATTTTAAATTTGATAGGCTACTAGTGTAACCTATAATGGAAACGGACATATTTTTGGAAACAAAATAGTCTAAATACGTTTATTGGGGGACATTATTATTACCGTCTCCCTGTCATATATATTGGAGGACATGACCCCTGTCCCCTTGGGATCACCACCCATGCACACCATATATCAGGCATTATAAATTTATTCATTTTGAGAATTACATCTGCTAGATTCCAACATTTTCCATTTGGTTTTATGTTTTATGTTGCTGTTTACATGAATCGTTTCCTAATGTTGAGCCATAACTTTGTGCATGATCATTTACATGAAATTTTCAAAAAGATTACTTTGTATCCAGACAAAGGCAGTGAGTAATACACAAAGCATCTGATATTATACAACTTAAGCTTTCATCGTTTAAAATTAACATTTTAAGAAAATATCTGTTTGATTTTAACATTACAAATTTCGTTTGGGGTTTTCTAATGTTGAGCCATAAACTTTTATTTACATCATTATATTTTTGTTTTTATCCTTTCAAGGTTCACAACCTCTTCAGTCTGCAAATGGCATACAGTTCTCAACATACGACAGAGACAATGATATGGATCCTAAGTCTAATTGTGCAAGGTTATTACAGGGAGGTTGGTGGTTTAATCATTGTACAGGAGGCAATCCTCCATCTGATACACCCGTTGAGAGTAACCTTAATGGTGAATACTCACATCCAGTCGATTATTCAAGTCAAGATTATCGCGGCATTAGATGGAATACATGGGAGGGGCATCAAATAGTGAAGAGTGAAATGGGAATAATCCGATGTGTGGGAAACATAAATTGGTCTGGGTTTCGTTGTTGAATGAACTAACGAGTATCAGGGCATTATGTGGGATTTATAGTATGAGCATCAAATAGTGAAATGAAAATAATCCGCTGCACGGGAGTCATTAAATGTTACGGTGCATTAAAAAATTTCTGTTGAGTGGATGAATCTGTTTTTTCTCCGATAAAATTTGGACAGAAAAATTCACTGAAATTATTTCAGCAAATGCTGTTTTATTTTATTTCATTTGTTTGCCTATAGTAAGGATCACTGAAAGGATTTCTTACATAATCTTGTGTTTCAGTTAAGTTGTATGCATGACTGAAAAATATTTTACGCAAAATGTAAAACAAAAACAAAATCACACAATTAAACAGACTTATGCACCAACAGCAGTCATAACCACATCCATATCACTATGTATTTAGTTATGGCAAATATTGAGCAAGAAAATGCTCCAAAAACCAAGCATGAAAAACACTAAAAATTAGAATTTAAGATTTGTATGCAGCGGGGCCAACTATAAATTTTTATAAATGTAGATACTGTTTTAAAATATGCATTTTCTTATGTTATTACTACTTCAAATAGGAAATTCAAAGTGACCTTTGAAACTTTTAATAACAAAAACAACAGTTGCACCAATCGGTCATTGGTGTATGAAATAAATCCTATAAAGAAAGGTCACACAATTCGTCATTGTTTTCACGAAGGAACACTATAAAGACAAGATACGAGATAACCGAGTTGCTTTTCTGAAATTACCATTTACCATCTTTAAAATTAATGTACAAAGCCATGCACAATTGAAGTGTCTTGAACCTGGTACCCGTACATTTCCTGGTTTTGCACACACTTTATGAGGAAAAATTTTGAAAAAAATGCTTTTCAGTGCGTTTTCACAAAAGGACATTTTAGAAAGTTGTGTTGGCAAAATAAACCGTTTTCTGGTTTGAGCGTTTTCAAGAATTAATTACGTTGTAATTAATCGTCATGTTGTTAAAATGTCGCTGTTTGTCTTATATAGCGTACATATAGCACTGAAGTAAGGTCTGGGTATAATGCAACTACTGTGACAAAACTGATGAGTGAAATAAATATTATGACATTAAGAGTGAGCCCAAAACCTCACAAATGTAACGTGAGTAACCATGCAATTGGATTTTATGTAATTTTTATTACATAATATGTATTAATGAAATTAATCATGAATTTATTCTATCAATGGCATTTCATATCGTTTGGTTCATTTGAGCCAGATGCACAAAGTTGTGATTGGAGGTGACACAGCGCCATTGCTGGGCGTGATTGGGCGATATTGGGCGTCTGTCATTTTATTGCAAGAGATGAAGGCTGGAAGTATTGATATAAAACTAGTCAAAATGTTAACAAAGAAGTCAGATGACATTGATGTTGGAACAAAGACCAATAGACCTTTATCATGGTACAGCCATTTTGTTTTTCTTCAATACAAAACCACGTAACCAAACCGAGGCTAGAAGGAAAAATAGTCTGGTCACTAGTATGCTTTAGCAATATATAGTCGTACTCGAGTCAAGGAACCTGACAAAGATGACCGCGGTGTGATAAAGGTATATATTTATTCCTGCTGTGTGTACTTGTAGATATTTCCAGTAATGTACATTTTAAGTATGGCTGTGAAACAATATAATTGTGATATGACAGGCACTCAATAACTCGACCAACAAAAGCGTTACTGAAGAGATCAGAGACACTCGTGTGCTTTTATTTATGAAATATCATAGTATATTGCACAGCATCATGAGTTTGCCCCGTTCACCGGTGATTCCCAGCAATATTTTTGTTTAACCGAAAGAAAGGGGGAAAATAGTTTAAGTAAATACTTCACAAAAACGTCAAAAAGCATGGTTTAACAGTAATTCATTGCCTAAATGAAGTTATGACGGTCCACCATCAATTCATTAAAACATACATCTGATGATTTGTTTGCCTGTCTGCAAGGAAAAGGGTAATTTAAAAAGGAAAATTGCTGGGAATAACTGGTGAAAGTATCTTTGAGTAGATTACACAGGAATGTTGTCACTGGAGATGGAGGTAAATAAAAGTTGAGGTCTATATAATCGATATAATTCGATTAAGAATTGATGGAAGGATGTTCTTTCTAGTAAATCATACAATTCATTCAAAAGATCAAAAACATGTGGCTTTAAAAGCAAGGTTCACTTTTGGTAATTAATCAATTACTAAATTATAATCTAAAAGCTTACCAGATGTGAAGTTCGTAGAGGTATACTATTTATCCTGAGAACTGATTACGTCATTGTGGCGATTGTATTCTAAGCACGTGATGCCATATTGGTTTGAGGTCCAAAATAATGTGCGTTTTCTCAAATATCTCATAAAATTGTGAACTATTTCAGCTGAAACTTTCACAGAGCAGTTATAAGATATGTTTCTTATAAGAAAGAAAAAAATGGGATAAAAAATAGAAGAACAAAAACCAAATGCCAGCCGGCAACTTTATGTAATTTCAATATAATTATTACAATTCCTGTATTCTCTAAGATAAAAGTATTTTAAACGGAATAAGGATGGCTGATACTTTACCAAATTTACACCAAGTACATGTATAATGACTGATATAAAACGTGTTTCTTGATCCTCTACGGATAATGACTGATATAAGACATGTTTCTTGGTTTTCTAAGATGAAAGCATTTTAAATAAGTTCTCAGGATGACTGATAAGTTTGACGAAAACTATGTAATTTCAATATATTACAATTCCTGTATTCTCTAAGATGAAAGTATTTTAAACGGAATAAGGACGAATGATACTTTACCAAATTTACACCAAGTACATGTATTACCATTTAGATACATTTTATTTATTTATGTTAATAATCTGATTATTACCAATTTTGATGAACATTCCATTATCAAGTTTGACGAAAACGCACGCCGGAGAAAAACCCCAGAATAACAACAACTTTTGAGACAACGGAATGACAAAATATTTATTCAAATTCAGATTGTGTAATTTAAAAGTTTAATTGGAGGGCGTGCTCAATTTAACAATACATGCAGAATGAACAGACTAATAGTATCAATTGGTTAGTTTTGCTGATAACTGGCAATACATTGTATATGATAACCTGATATCATACATAATTATCTATAACAATGATATGCATTGTTCTATGGAATAGCATTTAAGCAATAACAATCAGAGGTGATTTGTCTTTGTTTGTTAGAAATTTAATAAGTTCTCCGAACCGAGAAAAAATGAGTGATTGGTGATAGTCCTTGCCCGATCCGATTGCTTTCTACCAATAACGTCCTCCCCTCCCGCCCAGGCCCATCTCCCTCCCCTTGACCTTAAGCGGTTTTGGAGATATTTAAGTTCAGGTAAATGGATACACGTGCACGTTTTTTAAATTGGTACAAATTCCTCCCATCCTCCTCTAAACCCATTATATGGAGAATCATATGCATATCGGTATGGATGGTAGTGTGACCACAAAGAAAAAAATCCCTGATTTTTGTTTTTTTAAGGACGATCAACAATTATTTGTTTTTCTGTGTACAACATTGGCCTTCTGACTAGTGTCTATATGGACACAGCTATATATTTTGCAGTTAATTAATTAAAAGGGACGAATATTCATGACCTCTTAGAAGACATACAGTCTTATTTAATCTTTTCTCAACCATTTTGCTTACAATCAATGTGCTTGATATATTAGAATGTCATATTTCGTCAATAATGGATGTCTTAGTGGTAACGATTATTATTGTATATGTGAAGTTGTGTTTTGAACAGTCACTTTCAGTTTCATGAAGAAATAATCAAGGTAAATTTAATACATGTACAAACCTCATCTCTATGGACAAACAATGTGTTGCATACACATGCACTGAGAACATTACATATTATTCAACCAGGGTTCGACCTTAACTTTTTTTTTCACTCGCCGGCCGGGCTAGTAAACCAAACCTTTCACTAGCCCGCAAGCCTTTTCACTCGCCCGTATGTTTTTTAAATACTTTTAATCAAATCACTGTTTTTTTTTGTAATTTAGGCATTTTGCATCAGAACGTGCATTATAAACAACAGTTGTCAGTTACCTTATTATTATGTGCATATTTGTTTCTGAGGCAATAGACCTTATGCACATGACGTCATTTGAGTAGGGCGCCCCCTCGGCTAGAGGTCAAAAGAAGGTTGCTCATTGGCCCAATCTGTGCGCCGCGCGTGTATAGATGTGCGTTTTCCATTGTTTCATCATCGTTTTACCTCTAAGATGGCGGCGTGATGACGTCAATGCATAAGGTCTATACTAATGTTTCTTTAATTAATAACGGATTCTATTCTAATAACAGAGGAAAAGATCAGGCACATTAGTGTACAGTAATGCTTTTGCTTTAATTCTGAAATGAAGAAGGCTCATTTCATATTTTATTTCTAACCAACTGAACACAGCAATAATGAAAACATTAAAAAAAACAGGGCACCAAGGCAATTTTTAAGATTTTCAAAGGGCATCACGGCAATGATAAAAAAAACGTAAAGGGCACCAAGGCAATCTTTAAAAATAGAAAGAAAAATTAACACATTCCAATTCAGCACATTCCAATAAGACTAAACTTGTTTCCTTTATCTGTCTCCGTTTGGGTTTTTACATGTAGGCCTACATGAAAACAGTATTGCAACACTTACAGTTTATGTCACCAATTAAATATAAATAAAAAACACAATGTTAACCCGAAAAAAACCATCAAGTTTTATGCATTTGGATGTGGCAGTATTCAGTTCACTCTTTTTTTATTTGCTAGTCGGCCCTTTGACAGCATGTTGACAGCATGTTGACGACCACCAAATTTGCCAAAAGCCCTGGCCAAGTACGTACGGCCGGTACAGCGACACGACGATCGCGATCGATGCGAACGTCGATGCTGTATCCGATGCACACGGTACACACACGCTGCATGCATGTCTAGGTACATACAATCTCGGCATGTATTATTTACGTTGCATGCGCCCCCACGCCGCGCCATGCTATTTTTAGCTGGTACCCGCGAATGCCTGGCGTAGTGTTTATGTTGTGGGTACTGTTGACACCAACCAAAGTATTAGCAAGGGCCAAGTTCGTACAACGACCAAGCCGATATTGCCTGGTAACCGCTATATCATTTTGGTCATGAGTACCAGGTAATTTTGACTATTTTGTTTCCAAATGGTCATTGCGTGAACTTGGTCTTAGCAGCGCAGCCACCGGTCGCGCAATCGAGCGTGGCGGCGATGTATTTTTTCCGTGAGAATGTACATGTACATGTACATGTACATGTACGTAGTAAATACTATGTGTAAACAAGTGGGCACAACGGCAATGCAGGGAAAAAGCACAGCAACTCGTTGCCGTGAAAAATGGCATTTTTAAAGGGCATCATGGCAGAGGGTGAGGGCATTGACGGCAATTGCCGTCGATACCGTCGTGTAATCTCAGGGCTGATATAGGCCAATCGGTGACAATATTTTGACTCGCCCAGCGGGCTACTGAAGGAAGGGTTTTGACTCGCCCGCCGCCGTTTTCACTCGCATTTGGCGAGCGGGCGACCGCTGAGGTCGAACCCTGTCAACATCACAGTTTATAATGAATCTCTAATGTTATCAGTGTAATATAGGAATATATTTTGAGATTTAACTGATAATAAAAACAATTAAAAACTGATTTATTCTGTTTGATTAAAAATCTACAAAAAAATATCAGGATGGATAGTGAATAGAATCGAAAATTCTAGGTTTATAATGGGAAATTACATTTTATTAAATTTGAATCGAATTGAATCGAAAAAATGTAGGCGGAGTTAAATCTCGAAATATTTTAGAGTTTAAAAGTAACTATTTCAAATATCTTGTGCCTTTAATTGTATGCAATATTTATATAACATTTTTATTAGTTTTGTTTAGTATTTCACAGTATTTAGCACTGTGTTATCCGAGCCATCGATAACATCGATTGAATATCGCACAATATTCATTTATCACATTAGTCTTGGAGAATGCAGGGCGCCAAGATTGCAAGTGTAATGTTTTGTGGACTATTAACAAATAAGCATTCTCTAAAAATACAAACCAAATAATGGAAAATAAGGTTATTATGTTCAATAATTATTATTCAACAACACAATTCAGAGAATGTTAAAAGTTACCAGTGTAAATTAGGATATATATTGAGATTTAATTTATATTTAAGAAAAACAAAATATAAAAAAATTATTTTGTTTGAATAAAAATCAAACCAAAAGTTTAAAAACTATTGCATGAATAAAGCAAATAATGGATATTTAAATTAAATTTGAGTTTTAGCTTATAGGGGATATTGAAATTAATTGAATTTGAAATGCCATTTGAATCGAATTGAATCGAACAAAATTAAGTTTATAGGGGAAATTAAATCTCGAAATATATTTTAGAGTTTAAATTAAAGTAATTACCTAAAAGATTGTGTGCCTTTTATTGTATGCAATATTTATATAAAATGTTTAACTTTTATTAGCTTTGTCTAGTATTTCACAGTATTCAGCCCTGTATCATCACAGATTGAATATCACACAATATTCATTTATCACATTAGTCTTGGGGAAAGCAGGGCGCCAACATTGCAAGCGTAATGTTTTGTTGACTATTAACAAATAAGCATTCTCTTAAAATACAAACAAAATAATGGCCAACTTTATAGCCAACTTTACGATAAACATTCTCTCTACGGTATGGAAAAAACAATAAATTGCAGCATTTGCATAAATAATGTGTTGCAAACATAACCAAGTATTCAACAACACAGTTCAATAATTATTTAAAGTTGTCACTGTATAAAGTTAGGATATATTGAGATTTAACTTAAGAAATACAAAATGTTTAAAAAAAAATATTTTGTTGGAATAAAAATTAAACTATTGCATGAATAAAGCAAAGAATTTTACTTAACTTGAATTCAATCGAACATTTTAAGTTTATAGGGAGAAATGAAATTAACTGAATTTGAAATGCCATTTTGAATCGAATTGAATTGAAAAAATGTAGGGGTAGTTAAATCTCGAAATATATTTTAGAATTTAAAAGTAATTGTTTCAAAGATCTTGTGCCTTTAATTGTATACAATATTTATATAAAATGTTTAAATGTCATTAGTTTTGTTTGGTATTACACAGTATTTAGTCCTTTGTTTTGTTTGGTATTACACAGTATTTAGTCCTTTGTTTTGTTTGGTATTACACAGTATTTAGTCCTTAGTTTTGTTTGGTATTACACAGTATTTAGTCCTTTGTTAGGCTAAACGAACAAATATCCGGTTTCTGGTCTCCGTAAGTGTCGCCTCAGAGCCGCGCGTCAATATTATTTATTTATTTATTGCTATGAAACGGTGTAAAATTGCAGCCAAAATTGCTGGATCGATTGGAATTCTGCCGCATTGTGTTTTAAACGACTTGTTCATATAGGGATATGAACGGTTGCCTGATTTGTGCAGAATCTCTTAGCCACCATACTTTGTGTATGGGAAATTCGGTCTGGTTACAATAACTGCGTATACATGTTAACATGTATAACTTAAAACAAAAAGATTACCAAAAAATAAAAACGGTTTTGAAGCCGACCTGTGACTAGAAACCGGAGAAATTTTTGTAGGCCTTATCCGAACCATCACAGATTGAATATAACACATAATCATCGATACACATCAGTATATTTTCCTCTTGGGGATGCAGGGCGCCAACATTGCTAGCGTAATGTTTTGTGGATTATTAACAAGTGTATGAGTATTCTCTATACACTTGTACAATACAAACAAAACAAAAGGGAAAATAAGGTTATTATGTTCCAGGTACATGTACAACATTGGTATTCTGTCTGATTGCCCAGATATACCAAATTATTATCTGAAAGCTAACTTGATATGAAGTTGGTCAAGGTATCAATCAGTCTGAACATTATTCTATCAAAGGTGTTCTCATTTCAGAGAAAACATGACCAAATATGCACATTTTGTGTTTTCAGTAATAATTGTGGAAGTTTGTTAACACTTGTCTCATGACTTAGACTCCGTATTGAGCTGAAACTTTCACATGTTGGTTGAATAATGTATTTATTGGTACAAAAGAGTAAGAATACTACAAGATGTTTTGCCAACATTATACAATGTTGTAACTTCCTTTTTAATGATGTACCTTCGTTTAAAGGGACAATGACGTCAAGAAAAGAGCCGACTTTAAACAGGGCATGGAATCGGTGTCCTAGTTTAAGATGAACACAGTGACTGAAATTACGCGCATTTATGCAGCAGCAACAGTAATATGACCTTATCATGTTTGGTATTATTTTCAGTCAATGAGTAAATCTAAAACTAGCACTCCGATTCCATGCCATATTGATCGTGACGAGACTGTCCCTTTAAAGGAAGTGATTGAACAAGTGACAGCTATTTCTTGAATACGATTTGGGGGCAGTAGGGAGCAGGGCACATGATATAACTCCCCACCCCACAACACCCCTTCCCCACCACCACCACCACGACCACTCGGTAACTATCCCTCCCCCACCCCCACGGTAAATCCCGAAATATTGTTTTGAATTTTGACATCTTTTTGGGGTTCTATTTTCGTGAAATCAAACCTAAAACAAATACGCTAGAAATGTATAGATTGATGGAATTCTTGCTTTGGGTGATAAACAATTGATTTGATTTCTGCCCTTACACCAACGTAATGTATGAAGCATTGTATACTCAGTGCTTTCTGATGTCGAGGATCTTAAGAAAAAATGGGGCTAAATTATAAATACGCTAATTGTTATATAGATAATACAATTTAATAATGTAATAATTTGTGCGCTCTTATCATTGGAGGTAATGGTATTACCTGCCCCTTGTCATACACACTGGGGGGTCACCCCCTCCCGTCCCCACACCACCGTATCAAAGCCCATGTAAAATTATACAAATTATTTTCAGTGAGGACACATTACGCAAATTCGAAGGAATTTCTGGAAAAATACTGCTCCTTGATTAAATCTCAAATATGTACACAAATATATATATAACTTGCTATTTCTATTTAAATCTGCTAAAATAATATCAATGTTTATCCTATTTGAATGTGTAAATGTTAAAATAAAATCAATGGAAAATGTAATTTGTGTGGAACATACGTTATTGGTCTGGATGACTTGATGATTTTGTTAATGTAAACAACTTAATTGATTGGTGATTGTCCCACCCAACCTACTGGATTTGACTCGACCCGATTTGGCATTGTTTTATTTCTTCACTTTGTCAAATTATTGGTCTAATGATAAAAGGAAATTCTGATCGCGCCTCCCTCCCAAAGATTTCAACGGAATATTATCCCTAGACCCGACCGACCAAAAAAATCCCCCAAAAACAAAATCGCAGTAAAAGTAACGTTTTTGTAACCTCCCTAAAGACATATTTGTTTTGTGAGGACAATCACCAATTTATTTGTTCACATGGCATAACCTGCTTTATATAAAGAGTACAAATCATTTATAATTGATTGTATTACTCGTTTCATGTACAGAGGCTAGTGACCGTTAATGACCTAGTATGACGTCAGAGAGTCACTTTTCCCGCTATTTCTCACTGGCTATACACATTATGATATTAATGTGTATTGTATACGGAATGGATATGTGTATAAAGGGGAGGGTCAGCGGCACTGTATCCAAACCCTCAAATGCTTGTACCCTCAACCCTCACCCTAAAATTAAACATTATCTAAGAGCAAAATGGATTACCACTTTCTTGCCGTCAAAGTGCCATAACAAACGCCCCTCGCCCCCTCCCCCCCCCCCCCCAATATACGAACTCAGCGGTGTGGGTAAGTCGGTATTATTTATATGTGATATTATTTATATAAATAATATATAATTAATTCAGCCAAGGTTTGGATTTGCTTGGTAGCATAGTGGTATACACGCTCGCATCTGAGTTCTTTTCAAAGTCTGTCTGGAATTGTTTTAGTTTGGGGTATAAATATAATTGGTTGTATTTTTTTTTTTTTTTTTTTTTATCAAATTAATTCCGAAGCAAATCATGTCTGAATAATCATAGTAATTCAAGGCTGTGGATTATTTAAGTCCAACATTCAATATTAGAATACGAATGCATAATGGAAGTATACAATGGCAATTCTTGTTTGCAGAACAAACATAGAAAACAAAAGCCGGGGACACTGTGTCCCACTCACGGACGTAACTCCCCGGGGGATGGGGGATATATACCACCACCTTTTGACCCAGGGATAGTCCATAGGACCACCTCGCCCCCCCCCCTAATTTTTCATGCGGTGATAAATAATAATAATTTGTGCACAAAATGGGGAATTTTGGATTGTTTAAATATTTATGGTCCGTTTGTATTAAAACAATGCAAACAAATTTCAATATCATAGCCGCCCCCCCCCCCCCTGCTTTTCGACACGGATTTACGCTACTGGTTCCCTCCATTATCATGTTTTTTTATGTTTTTTTATTCGACTATCAAGTAATCGGTCATTGTTAGATGGCGCTTTTACACTCACGTTATGTTTTTTTCCCACAAACATGTGTTTGTCCGTGTTTATTATCCTGATATTCAATGACCAACTTCGTTTCAATGGGAAAATATGTAAGACGTCTTAATTTTATGTTTTACCGCTGTACATGTTTTACCACAAGGGGGCGCTATCACCTAATTTGTTGGCACTTGTAATCGTCTCTTGTATTGCTTGCCTTGTATTGCTTCCCAACTACAAAAAGCTTTAGGTCATACAGAACTCAGCGGCTTGGTTAGTGACACGTTCAAATAAATATGTATCCATAACTCCAGTATTACGTAGCCTTCATTTGGCTGCCTATTCAATCTCGCATACGGTGAACGTAGTTTTGCGTATGCTGCTCCCGAAGTGTGGAACAACATCCCTGATGTAATTAAAAGTTCAAACACTATCAATAAATTTAGGTCCCAGGTTACAACAACATACTTGTTTAATATGTAAATGTGGGTTCATTGTACATAGTAAATTATTGTAAAATCTTGTAATATGGTTTTGAGAGTCAGTTTGGATGTGTAATTTTAAGCGCATAGAGACTTTTATTCGAAGGTATTATGCACTATATAAGAACTGTCCATTATTATTATTACGCATAGAGATAAATATATGCCTATATGAAACAATTATTTTACTCTGTGGTACCTACTACTTACGCAATAAAATATTACGTTTTTCGCAAGGGGGCGCTATAACTAAGATTTAATGTACTTTTTGTTCAAACAATATTAGGAGTAAGCTTTAGAAAACATGTATTAATTCATGTAGAAAAAACAGACAATAGACACACGGTCACACAGATGCAAATATAATCTATCAGATATAAAGAAGCCTATAGAGTAAAGGGGCGGATCAAGGGTTTTGAATAAGGGAGGAGGTACGGCAAAAAACAGAGTGGGGCACAACAAAAAACTAAGGCATATAGGACTATATATATATTCATGGCAATTAAACAGGGTTGGTACGGACCCTTCCCCCATTTCCCCTGCCCGATCCGTCATTGCCTGAAATTACAATAATAATGATAATGTGCGGACTTAGATAGCGCACGTATCCACCAACTGAGTGGTGCTCAAGGCGCATTATATTATTATCCCTGCTCATTAGGCTCATAAATCATTCCTGAAACCATCTCAGCTCCCTGGGGAGTATACATGTACAGCTCAATTGCTGCCATTACAGCGCATATAGGGCTAATCAACCAACTCTGGAGAGAAGCAATTATGGTAAAGTGTCTTGCTCATGGACACAAGCACCACGGTCACGGCTGGGATTCGAACCCACATTCTGACGACTCAGCCATCAGAACACAAATCCAATGCACTAAACCGCTCGACCATGGCACTCCATAATCTAAACAATATGCCCTTTCCGGCCACGGTAGCCTAATGAGAAAAATGCAGATGGGGAGAAACTACTCTAATTATATCATGATAATTGCTCTATTTTAAAACCATCCGTAATCAACTGGTTCTTTTCAGAACTTACTACTTAAAAGAAACTGTTTATATGATGTCACCGTAACAAGTCTTTACTTCTCCTTTTCACCATACAAAGCTACAAGTGTTGTTACTTTTCATGTACTTTAGGTCAGCCATTTATTATGTTAACAGATATCTCTTAGTCTATTAGCTGACCCTATTGTTTTCCTGCTTGAAATAAACAAAAACAAATGAATCTTACAAAACTAAACCATGTAATTTTAAAATGCCCCAGAATGTCTTATTGTATTGCACAAATTATTAAAGAGTTACTTTGCTGTTACTCAACATGTTGCAGAAAACTCAATGTTTAGAGTACCCAGTACACCCTTATTGTGTTTTTACATTAAAGTGATTAAAAATTAGTCCTGGGACAGTTAACCAATTAACTGACCAAAACTGAACTAACCGTTTAGATATTTCCTAAACTCAAACCAATATTTAAAAAATAAAAATGGAAGAATTTGCCGCCCATTTTGTTGTTGTAGACTTTGTTTTTTGCCGCATTGGTTATTAAACAATCATTGTTGGAAGTTTATTGATGCTTTTTGATTGAAAATGTATACACGTTTAATTGCCAACTGTCTAGTTTGTGTGGCCGTCAGGTGCCGACTTTCGATAAACCGGTTAACCGACCTTGAAATGTTTGGTTAAACAGTTAGCAAACTAACCGGTAACTCTTAGCACTAATAAAAATGTTATTGATAACTGAAACATTAACATGGTTGCTGATGACATTGCTACTAGTACTAGTTATGAGAAACTTTCCTTTTTTAAGCTTTATACACATATATTATATTTAAGCAAAAGAACAAGCGAAAAGGAAATAACACAAGTGTTGACTGTTGAACAAAATAAGTTCTGAAAGACTCATCAGTTGAATTAAATTAATATGCATGCCTTGTGAGTGTGCTTTATTTACTAACCTGTGTAGCCTGGGTCTATTATCATTTGTACATAGATTGATACAATTCTTGCATTGGGTGATAAACAAGTGATTTGATTGACGATCCATTGCATACTGATCTGATGTAACCACCAGTTACAACTATTTACCTCTCACAAGAGAATTTTCACATGGTGTCACCACAAACAGTCTTTACTGATTTGAGTTTGCACTTAATTACACTGATGAAATGTATGAAGCACTTTATACTCGGGCGACTCGGGCCAGTCGAGCGGGTCATGGGTTCGAATACCGCTTGTGGATTTTTTCACAGCCACACGGAAAGCAATTGATTACATATCGCAGAGCCCACTGCTATATAGGATTCTAGCCGGCCAATCGTCATCAGGCAAGCTCAGTGGTCAAGAACTAATAAGACGTCTGTACTAGTAAGCAGGAGGTCATAGGTTCGAATCCTACCCGAGTTGCCTGTGGATTGTTTTCACAGACACTCAGAAAGCACCGAGTATACAGTGCTACATACATTACATCGCAAGAATTTCATCCATCTATAGAAAAACACTTAGTATACACAAACTGTATGTACAGGCTTATTATACACAGGAATCAATGAGGTTTATGGAGACTTCTCTTTCATCGTTTCCATAATAAATGAATTATAACTTCTAACATAAATATCACTAAACAATAAATGTGATTACAAATTCTCTGCTTTCTTTTTTCTGCTATGAAATGATGTCCAATTGCAGCCAAAATTGCTGGATCGATTGAAATTCTGGCGTGCTGTGTTTTAAACTTTTTCACATAGGGGTATGAACGTTTGTCCAATTTGTGAGGTCTCTCTTAGCCACCATACTTTTGTATATGAGAAATTAGGTCCTTGTGTATACATGTACATGTATGACGTATTTCCCTGTTGGCACCTAATTTTAAGCTTTTTTGGGGGGCTTTATGTCAACATGACCAATGTCTGGATATATTTTACAAGATCAACTTACTTTCATTAAAACAAACCAATTCACCTGCTACACAGTCTCTTGAACATCTTAAGGTAGGCAATATAAAGGCTCTCCCTCATCATGATTGGTCTTTACTGTGTGGTGTTTCATGTAATACCACGGCCAAGTCCACGTCCACGTCCAAGTCCAAATCCAACACCAGGATTGTTTTTACATTTAGCATTCATCTGACTTGATAGATCACCTGTGGATCAATGAGCATGTCAAACAATCTCCATCTCTTGCTTCATTTAAAACTGCTCTCAAAACTCATTTGATGAAAATTAATGTATAATTTACTTATGTTTAACTATTGACTTTCATGATGATGTATTTATAAGTTTATTTTGTTTGTTTAATATGTCAAGAATATCGCTGCGGTGTTTATATGTTTATATTTTTTGCAAATCAACCTTGTTTGCATGGTTGTGTATGCAGGGTTTTTCCTTGTCAGAATATCGTCTTTGTCTAGCATATTCTGACCAGGGCCAGTCAGCCTTTTTACAATCATTGTTCCTTGTAATTTTATATTGCATTGTTCTTACTATGTATTTTGTTTTATTGTTTACTCTAATGTGTCACTGCGCCATGAGCGTCTCTTTTGACGGATACCGGCGCATTACAAATGTTCATTATTATTATTATTATTAATTACTATCAGAAAACTACTTTTCTACCCTTGATCAGAGGTCACCTTAGACCAGAAAGATCACTGTTCAATCAAAAGGTCACCGTTCCCAAGTTGAAAAAAAAAAATTGGCTCTAGAATTTGTTGTAAATCTCTAAAATTGACTAAACTATCATACATGGTGGAATGTAAATTTACACAACAGAAACAGATACATACATGTTATAAATATATGCATTTAAATACATGTGTATATGTGTAAATTTACAACAACCTTGCTCAGACGATTTTGATGGAGGTCCTTGCCAAGATGCTACAGGAAGAGGCAGAAACAGAGGGAGGAGGTGCAGATGCCGGAAGAGCAAACTTTGATTGTGCACCTGTTGGAATCAATAATTGTATGATCAATAATTGATAGGTTGTCAATTCCATCAGATGGTTGATGCATCGTAATATCTGCTCTTATCTATTTACATGTAGCTATCAAAGGGTTTGTTTATAATAATGAGTATTTGTAATGTGCCGGTATTTGTCTTAAGACGCTCATGGCGTAGCGACACAACATGTACAAGATAAATACAAAAACAGACTATAAACTGGGTACAAGAATTTGATGTGTTAGTGTACAATGATTTGACTTCATGTTTTCATGACATAAGTTACAAGCTTAGTTACTCAGAGATTCCACCTTGTGTCTTGGACTCCTAATTGACATGTTTTCATGACAAGTTACAAGCTTAGTTAATCAGAGATTCCACCTTGTGTCTTGGACTCCTAATTGACATGTTTTCATGACAAGTTACAAGCTTAGTTAATCAGAGATTCCACCTTGTGTCTTGGACTCCTAATTGACATGTTTTCATGACAAGTTACAACAGCTACTCAGAGATTCCACATTGTGTCTTGGACTCCTACTTGAAATGTTTTCATGACATAAGTTACAAGCTTAGTTACTCAGAGATTCCACCTGTGTCTTGGACTCCCTAATTGACATGTTTCATGACAAGTTACAAGCTTAGTTAATCAGAGATTCCACCTTGTGTCTTGGACTCCTAATTGACATGTTTTCATGACAAGTTACAAGCTTAGCTACTCAGAGATTCCACATTGTGTCTTGGACTCCTACTTGACATGTTTTCATGACATAAGTTACAAGCTTAATTACTCAGAGATTCCACCTTGTGTCTTGGACTCCTATTTGACATGTTTTCATGACATAAGTTACAAGCTTAGTTACTCAGAGATTCCACCTTGTGTCTTGGACTCCTACTTGACATGTTTTCATGACATAAGTTACAAGCTTAGTTACTCAGAGATTCCACCTTGTGTCTTGGACTCCTACTTGACATGTTTTCATGACATAAGTTACAAGTTTAATTACTCAGAGATTCCACCTTGTGTCTTGGACTCCTACTTGACATGTTTTCATGACATAAGTTACAAGCTTAGTTACTCAGAGATTCCACCTTGTGTCTTGGACTCCTATTTGACATGTTTTCATGACATAAGTTACAAGCTTAATTACTCAGAGATTCCACCTTGTGTCTTGGACTCCTACTTGACATGTTTTCATGACATAAGTTACAAGCTTTAGTTACTCAGAGATTCCACCTTGTGTCTTGGACTCCTATTTGACATGTTTTCATGACATAAGTTACAAGCTTAGTTACTCAGAGATTCCACCTTGTGTCTTGGACTCCTACTTGACATGTTTTCATGACATAAGTTACAAGCTTAGTTACTCAGAGATTCCACCTTGTGTCTTGGACTCCTACTTGACATGTTTTCATGACATAAGTTACAAGCTTTAGTTACTCAGAGATTCCACCTTGTGTCTTGGACTCCTACTTGACATGTTTTCATGACATAAGTTACAAGCTTAGTTACTCAGAGATTCCACCTTGTGTCTTGGACTCCTACTTGACATGATGGCAATATAATACTGTATATCCAATGGTTACTGTTCTTAAGGGGACAATATCATCACGATCAACAGGGCATGGAATCAGAGTGTTAGTTTTAACTTGGTCACTGAAAATAATACCCCACATGATAAGGTCATTACAGTTGCTGCTGCATAAATGACCCAATAATTTTCAGCCATTGTGTTCATCAACTTTGGACACTGATTCCATGCCCTGTTGAAAGCCTGCTTAGACCATGATGACATTGTTCCTTTAAACTAGGACACCGATTCCATGCCCTGTTGAAAGTCTGCTAAGACCATGATGGCATTGTTCCTTTAAACTAGGACACCGATTCCATGCCCTGTTGAAAGTCTGCTAAGACAATGATGACATTGTTCCTTTAAACTAGGACACCGATTCCATGCCCTGTTGAAAGTCTGCTAAGACCATGATGATATTGTTCCTTTAAACTAGGACACCGATTCCATGCCCTGTTGAAAGTCTCCTAAGACCATGATGATATAGTTCCTTTAAACTAGGACACCGATTCCATGTCCTGTTGAAAGTCTGCTAAGACCATGATGATATTGTTCCTTTAAACTAGGACACCGATTCCATGCCCTGTTGAAAGTCTGCTTAGACCATGATGATACTGTTCCGTTAAACTAGGACACTGATTCCATGCCCTGTTGAAAGTCTGCTAAGACCATGATGATATTGTTCCTTTAACCCTAACTCCCTAGACAACAAAGCCAGTTGGAGGATTTTGAAGGATTTTTATTGTTTTAGTACAATGCCTATGGAGTTAGGGTTAAACTAGGACACCGATTCCATGCCCTGTTGAAAGTCTGCTAACACTATGAATAACTTTACCCTGAAATTGCCCTGAAAATCCGTTTTGCCATGAAATAACAGTTCACCATAATGTCACGGCAATTTCATGGTGTCTCTTCCTCTCAGATATTGGTAATAATGTTCACAGTGATTTCAGGGCAAATTCATGGCACTCTCGAGAATTAATGAGCTGCCCCAAAACTGCCACAAGAAGTTAATGGCGTTTTCACAGCAAAAGAATTCCAAGAGTATTTCATGGTGTTTTCACAGTGTTGTGTCGTCATGAAATTGCAGTGAACTATTTATTTCATGGTAAAACAGATTTTCAGGGCATTTTCAGGGTAAAGTTATTCATAATGTAAGACCATGATGATATAGTTCCTTTAAACTAGGACACCGATTCCATGCCCTGTTGAAAACCTGCTAAGACCATGATGATATTGTTCCTTTAAACTAGGACACCGATTCCATGCTCTGTTGAAAGTCTGCTAAGACCATGATGATACTGTTCCTTTAAACTAGGACACCGATTCCATGCCCTGTTGAAAGTCTGCTATGACCATGATGATATTGTTCCTTTAAACTAGGACACCGATTCCATGCCCTGTTGAATGTCTGCTAAGACCATGATGATATAGTTCTTTTAAACTAGGACACCGATTCCATGCCCTGTTGAAAGTCTGCTAAGACCATGATGATATTGTTCCTTTAAACTAGGACACCGATTCCATGCCCTGTTGAAAGTCTGCTAAGACCATGATGATATTGTTCCTTTAAACTAGGACACCGATTCCATGCCCAGTTGAAAGTCTGCTTAGACCATGATGACATTGTTCCTTTAAATTAGGACACCGATTCCATGCCCTGTTGAATGTCTGCTAAGACCATGATGATATTGTTCCTTTAAACTAGACACCGAATCCATGCCCTGTTGAAAGTCTGCTAAGACCATGATGATATAGTTCCTTTAAACTAGGACACCGATTCCATGCCCTGTTGAAAGTCTGCTTAGACCATGATGATACTGTTCCTTTAAACTAGGACACCGATTCCATGCCCTGTTGAAAGTCTGCTAAGACCATGATGATATTGTTCCTTTAAACTAGGACACCGATTCCATGCCATGTTGAAAGTCTGCTAAGACCACGCCGGATTGATAGGTATCCAATTACCCGTAAACGACTTTTTAAAATTCATTATTATTATATGGTGGGGGTGGCGGGCAGGGGCTGTAGCCATTTATGGCCATTCTGGTGAGTTAGTTTTTTATGAAGTGTTTGTTGCTCCAAGCGGAAAAAGAAGTCAGCTCTGCTTTAGAGATCATGTAGATAACTACCCTGTAAAACTTGCATGTAAAAGTAGTTATTTCCGTGTCCAATGTCTTCAATGTACGACATTTTTTCATATTATTTTCAAAAATTCACAGATTGAGACGATAACATCGTATATTGCCGATATTACGGCCGTCAATAATCGATGATCAAAAAATTCAATGATGTCACCCCAAATGGGTGCATGCACATTTAGTGTTTGAGGGGCTCAAAAATGAATGATTTTATAAAACCGCGTTTTTTTTTTGGAAAACCGAATTTGGCGATATTTCAGTTTAGTAAAAATCCCTCAATTTGGTGTCGGTTAAAAAACGTGACTATTCGGTTTTACCAAAAAACAGCCCAAGCCTAATCAGAACCTAAGTCTGAAACTATCTTCAGCGGGAAAGATAGAGTAACTCACCAACATTATAACACTAGCTGGTGTGACAAATGCCCAAATGAAACCATCTTCAGTGGCAAAGATAGAGTAACTCACCAACATTATAACACTAGCCGGTGTGACAAATGCCCAAATGAAACCATCTTCAGAGGCAAAGATAGAGTAACTCACCAACATTATAACACTAGCCGGTGTGACAAATGCCCAAATGAAACCATCTTCAGCGGGAAAGATAGAGTAACTCACCAACATTATAACACTAGCTGGTGTGACAAATGCCCAAATGAAACCATCTTCAGTGGCAAAGATAGAGTAACTCACCAACATTATAACACTAGCTGGTGTGACAAATGCCCAAATGAAACCATCTTCAGTGGCAAAGATAGAGTAACTCACCAACATTATAACACAAGCTGGTGTGACAAATGCCCAAATGAAACCATCTTCAGCGGCAAAGATAGAGTAACTCACCAACATTATAACACTAGCCGGTGTGACAAATGCCCAAATGAAACCATCTTCAGTGGCAAAGATAGAGTAACTCACCAACATTATAGCACTAGCTGGTGTGACAGATGCCCAAATGAAACCATCTTCAGTGGCAAAGATAGAGTAACTCACCAACATTATAACACTAGCTGGTGCGACAAATGCCCAAATGAAACCATCTTCAGTGGCAAAGATAGAGTAACTCACCAACATTATAACACTAGCTGGTGCGACAAATGCCCAAATGAAACCATCTTCAGTGGGAAAGATAGAGTAACTCACCAACATTATAACACTAGCTGGTGTGACAAATGCCCAAATGAAACCATCTTCAGTGGCAAAGATAGAGTAACTCACCAACATTATAACACTAGCCGGTGTGACAAATGCCCAAATGAAACCATCTTCAGTGGCAAAGATAGAGTAATCACCCATTATAACACTAGCTGGTGTGACAAATGCCCAAATGAAACCATCTTCAGTGGCAAAGATACAGTAACTCACCAACATTATAACACTCAGTGACAAATGCCCAAATGAAACCATCTTCAGTGGCAAAGATAGAGTACTCACCAACATTATAACACAAGCCGGTGTGACAAATGCCCAAATGAAACCATCTTCAGTGGCAAAGATAGAGTAATCCTCACCAACATTATAACACTAGCAGTGTGACAAATGCCCAAATGAAACCATCTTCAGTGGCAAAGATAGAGTAACTCACCAACATTATAACACTAGCTGGTGTGACAAATACCCAAATGAAAACCATCTTTCAATTGGGATTCAACCAACGACATCTATGAGACAAAACAAATTATTCATCACATCAGTTTTGATTAAGATAAACCACAAATAATATGCAATCTCAAATACAATGTTAAGAGTCACTGTAATTCTCACAGTTTTTTACATAAAAAACTACTTATATATTGTAATGTTGAAGATGGTATTATTTTGTCTCAACTGAAATATATTTGTCTCTTAGGTGATATCTATTTTAATTTATTTACAAGTGGGGGAGGTGAGGGGGCAGCCAGTTTGGTTACGCATGCACTTCGCCTCTCTATCAGAGGTGCACATTGCACACATGGCGTACATACTCACATGTAACTCCAGTGAAAAGGGAGGGAAAGCTTCACCCCTATCAACCACTTTGGCTATGCTGTTGCCCCCATCAAAGGCTTTACACATGTACGGGTGTGTATGTGCTCACTTACATGTAACTCCAGTTGGGGTTTAGCCGCTTCCCTATCAACCCTTTGGCTGTGCTAGTGCCCCCATCCAAAAGGTTTTTACACATGTACAGTGTAACGTTGCTCTTACATGTACATACCCAGGTGGGTAGCGTCACGCCCGTGTCAACCCCTTTGCTATGCTGGTGCCCCCATCAAAGGCTTTACACATATAATGTGTGCACGTGCTCACTTGCATTACATAACTCCAGTGGGGGGGGCGCCGCTTCTTCCCTGTCAAGCTCTTTGGTTATGCTATTGGCCCCATCAAAACTTTACACATGTATATGGTGTGCATTTACTACAGTACATGTACATGCACTCCAGTGGGGGGTATGCGCCCTCTTGTCAACCCTTTGGCTATGCTACTGCCTCTATCAAAGGCTTTCTACATATGTACGGTGTATGTGCTCAGTATGTATAACTCCAGTGGGGGTAGCATGCCCCTGTCAACCCTTTGGCTATGCTAGTGCCCCCATCAAAGGCTTTACACATATGCAGTGTAAGTGTGCTCACTACATGTGTAACTCCAGTGGGGGTAGCCACGCCGCCTGTCAACCCTTTGCCTATATGCTACTACGCCCCATCAAGGCTTTTACACATATACAGGTTGTGCTCACCCACATGTAAGCTCCAGAAATTTATCACAACGAATCAAACCCCCTTACACGTCGTGGAGACAGGAAAGCGATAAGAAGTTAATACTATACAATGTATTATGAATCAACATGGGAATGAAAAATATATGTAAAAAGGCAATCACTGAAGTGTCAGCTCAAAACACTAGTTTGATTTTAAACATTGTGAAATATATCATCTTCACATCTTCGACATAATTTCACAATGGATTGTATGATACTTATAAAAATGGAAGGATAAATACTGTGTGTGTAATACCATCAACAATTGTATATTTGATTTGTATTTCAATTCTTGACAGAATTAAATGCTCACCTTTCCCTTTAAGCTAATACAAACAAACGATTGGTAAAATTATCTGTAAATGCATCCTTTATTTAGGCTCAGGTTTCTGTTTTTTACTGCTATGAAACAATGTCTAATTACAGTAAAACTTACTGGATTGATTAGAATTCTTAAGCTGCTTTCGCATTATAAAATGACTTGTCTCACATTGGGGTATGTACGTATGCCTGATTGGGGTATGTACGTATGCCGGATTGGGGGTTCGGTTTGGGTTGGGGTTTTGGGTCTATTTGGGGGGGTGCTATGCCTGATTGGGGGATTCGATGCCGTTGGGCTATGCCGAAAGGGTATTCTTGCCCGATTGGGGGTAATTTTCATGCGATCCTGA
>CM055823.1:2069013-2112445 GCA_029582265.1 Zoroaster sp. YZ-2022
GGGGAATGTTAAACATGTGAGGCATTATCTGAACTGTCAAAATAGTCGCAAATATCGTCCAATTTCAGGCGCCTGGAATTTGATTACTACCGTTAAGCGGAATGAGACCAACCTGTGGCTAAGGATGCGAAGTGTCCGTGCCACATTATGAGGCTATATCCCTGTGCTGGGCAGTTGCTTCAGTGCTAGTAGCAGTAGTAGCGATGAGGCTTATGAATGTATGCAATGCCAATAGAATTTGCAATGTGGTGTGGTACATGACAGATGCTGCGGTCCTGCCGACAGCTACTCCGCCACTTTCTTGCTAATGTAATCAAATAAGCTCGCCTTAACAAGTTAGTCATGGAACATGTGGAAAGGGTAGAATCAATGTGTATCCGACCGTCCTTTCTCACTCATTATAACCAATAGCCTTAATCTTACCTGCCAGTAAGGTCGAGAACATATAGTGATGATGTACATATACTTCCAGATGATTCTACATACCATGAAAAAAATCAAAGCATTTTGGTGTTACGGTGACTGCAGGACAGCAATCAATTTAGACGCCATGTTTTGTTTCCTCAGTCATGAATTGATCGGTCTGATCTTAACTTTTGTCACGTGTATGCTAGCTGGCCAGCTCCCCAAAAAACCCCAGTGGCCCAATCCGGTCATCGTACACTGGCCACATACGCGATTAACAACTAGACGAGATCTTCTATTTTCTGAAGTGGGTAGGTCAATGCTAAAATTATTGACACAGATGTGGCCAGGAAATACACATAGCATTTGAAGTATTTTAATTTAACACATGAATTGTTCGCCCACTGTTTGTCGCTCCAACAAATGACCACATTAAATCATAGCCACCATGAGTAAATGTCGTCATACGGGTGCTATTTCAGATTTTCATTCGTGATTGTCGGAGTTTTTTAAGGGAAAAGACAGTCCGGCCATGTCATAAAACCAGGGTGTATTTTCATAATAGTTTTCATTCTACGTGATTGGGAGGATTTTTTAAAGGAAAAAAGAAGTCCGAATGTCGTCATCAGAATTGTATTTTCAAAGATTTCATTCGTGGTTGATGAGGATTCATCATAAATTCATCAACATGGGGTGAAAATATTATTAAAAGGTTTTCTTTATTTACACAACGATTAGCCTACATAATAATGTTTATTTCTCTTTGATTTATTGGGTGGCTTTCCGCTAAGCGGTAGCCTGTGCTGGGAGGCTGGCTGATCTAAAAACTCAGTGCTGGATGCGGATACTACAGTATGGGACCTCTTGCGCTCCCCGGTTTGTGACACCGCCAAGCAAATCCGTCGCCCCGGTCTGCTGACTGCCGGCGGTATCGACCTCGACCCGGTACCAGCAATGAGGCCCCCGTTCATGCAATCGGCGTTGACACGTGGGTGAAAGCCTCAGCCCGCCTTCCGTATTCAATAAGTTGGAACTCATATTGTACATACGAAGTGGAACAAAAATTGCTGATTGACTGTGCTTGCCATACGGGGAACAATGGACGGCAGCTTTCAATGGTTCTTATTCAGAACGGGATATTTTTCCTTACACCCTTGTCTGTTTCCCATGGAATGGTCCAAAAAGGGGTTCACACATATTACATGCCCAACATACTAACTTTATTCAATGCTTATAAATATTCAACTTATAAATATTCAAATTCATTGTCAGTAAATAATTATTCCAATGTTTTATTCAGTAAACATTACATATTCATGTGACATAGGTAATAAATAAGACGGTAGAGTCAAATAAAACGAAAGGACTTTCATTGGCATCAAAGCCTCACCTCCAGTGGTTTAGGTGATGCATTTGTGGTTTTAACATGCTTTTCATTTCCTATACAGGTTCAGTCCCAGTGGGTGAACCACACGCCAGTTTGTATGATGATTAACACTAACTTTCTTCACCCTTTTCGGTAACTATAGATATGGAATAGAAACCACTAAGCAGTGGTGTGTGGAGTAGTTGGAAAAGGATTATAATAATAAATGTGTAGAGATTCCAGGTTTGTCTCGACACAAACTCTAGGTGTTCAGGAGGATGTAAGGTCAAGGTGGGGAGACTTTGTTTTAATATTTGTGACAGTGCTGATCTGACACAATGGTGCAAATTTTTAATTTACACTCTTGTGGTTGCTGAGATGTTTTTTAAATATTAAACTTTGACTTCCCGGGTTTGGAAAGTAAGGTCAAATGGGGTCATATTTTTGTAAATATATTTTGACAATTAGCGATCTGTACAATGGTACAAAATTGTGAATTTACCTCTTTGGGGTTGTTGAGATATGATTTTTTAAATAACTAAACCTTATTTCGGTTTTTGGACAGGAAGTAAGGTCAGAGTGGGGTCACCTTTGCGTAATGTTTTTCGACAATTAACAATCATACACAATGATGCCGTATTAATTTTTCCTTGTTGTGGTTGTTGATATATGATTTTAAATATTAAACTTTGACTTTCAGTTTGGACAGGATGTAAGGTCAAGTGGGGTCCCTTGCTGCATAAAATATTTTGACAATTCACGATCATACAATGGTACAAAATTGACAATTTTACCTCTGTGGTTGTTGAGATATGATAGTTTTAATATTAAAGCTTTGACATCGGTTTTGGACGGGAAGTAAAGGTCAGAATTAGGGTCCATGTGTTTTTAAAAAATATTTTGAGCAATTAACAATCACAACCACAATGAATTTGCAAAAAACTCTGAATTTTACCTCTTATTGGGGGTTGTTGAGATATGATTTTTAAATGTTAAACTTGACTTCCCGGTTTGGACAGGAAGTAAGGGTCAAGTGGGGTATGTTTTGTAAATATTTTTCGACAATTTAAAAAATCTATACAATGGTGCAAAAATGTCAGTTACCTGTTGTGGTTGTTAGGATGATTTTTTAAATATTAAACTTTGACTTCCGGTTTGGACAGGAAGTAAGGTCAGGTGGGGTCCTCACAGCTCGAGTTTCATCTACTTGTTAAGTTCATGCATGCCAAGTTTCAGTTCATGTGAAGTTTGCAAGTATGTTGTTTTGTGGACGAACGTCGAAGGAAGAAAGGAAGAAGAGAAGAGAAGAAGAAGAAGAAGAAGAAATTACGGACGTATATAGCGCACGTATTGTTTTGTACGTTTTCTTCTTCTTCTTCCACCAACTAAGTGGTGCTCAAGGCGCATTATATTACCCCCTGATCACAAAACTCACAAATCATTCCTGAAAACCATCTCTCAGCTCCTGGGAGTATACAGCTCAATTGCTTCCCCATTATGGGGCTAATCAACCAACTCTGCCCCTCACAGGTGCCCATTTTAACCCCTGGGTGGAGAGAGCTAATTATGGTTTAGGGTGTGTGCTCAGGACACCAAGTGTCACGGCAGGATTCAGACATTCTGCTACTAACACAGAACTTGGGTCAGTAGCTAGACCGCTCTCGGCCGACCTCCACAGGATTAGAGGATAGGATAGGAAACAGGTATAATACAGCAAAGGGGGTTTTATTGCACAATTTGGAGGGAACATGAACAACTAGTGTCCCCTAGGAACAAACCCCTTTCGCTTTCTGTACCCCCCCAAAATCGTTAGATCCTTTTTCAACTGGTTGGTGGGTGAAAAAACATTTTTTTAAACGTCAAAAGTGGCGGTCGGATACGACATTCTTTTGAAAACTTAACTATTTCTATGGACTTACCGCATTATAGATGCGTTCAACAGATGAATAACGTTAGTTTTTACCGAAGAGAAATTTTTTCAGTGTATGACCTAGGTGCCATTTGTTTTGACATGTGGTGTATGTCGCGGAATAAGTTGACATACAATGTATACCTCCCTCGTTTTTGAATTTGGACAATTCATAAATAATATTACCGTGGACACTCAGCCCTCAGTGGTGAAACAGCAGCGTAGACACGCGGGGGCCTGGGGCACGTGCTCCCTAATTCCAGTGTACCCCCTCCCACGTGTCCCGAAAAATCCCGATAGTGCCCCAAAAACAGGGGACAAAAAAGAAAAGGAAAAAACCCATACCCTGGGCCCCCCCCCCCCACTGAAAAGCAGTGTGCTCCCCCCCCCCGTGCCCCCACTGAAAAAGTCCTGGCTACGCCGCTGATAGTGCCCTAAAAAAAAAAAAATTAAAAAAGGAAATACCCCATACCCCTTCGCCCCCACTGAAAAGTATCTCCCCGTTTTGATTTGTCGGTGCGTAGCGATAGTAAACCGGTTTGACAGTAGATATTTCGATCGAAGAAAATTTCCCAAACTTGTGACACACTGCAAGTTCAAATAAATATTATTTACTTAAATATCCGGAATTTATTGAATAATAAAGTGAGAAATAGCGATGTTTAAATAGGAATGTTTGTGATTTAAAAAGTTTTACACGGATAATGAAAATGCATCCGTGCATGATTACATAACACTCGGTGATTGGAAGGGGTCCACCCTTGTGGCCCTTTGGCTCTTTCGACTAATGAACTTACTCCAACTGTAATGGGCTCGTGAAATAGAAAAGTAAAATCACAGAAGAATAATACTTTATAATATAGCTACTTACGGGACAAAAACACAAACATATTAGTGGAAGATGTTGAGCCCTTCAGTGATTTCAGTGTTATTAATATGAATGGTTTGGGGAATATTAAAATAGACACAAAGTAAGCAAGAATCAGTTACGATTTTCACTCACGGTGCCACGCTTATGATAAGGTTCCATTTTCATATTTTCAGGGGAAGGATCCTGAATATGAATTGCCAAATCAATTTGTTAAATTTTTTAATTTTTTTGCCTTTTGCCTTTTTATATTTTTGCCTTTTGCATTCACTTACCAAATGCATTACTCCCAACCATGGCCTGAAGGAGCTGCAGTGTAACGGACGCGAATAGTTTTCTTTGGGGGAGGATGTGGGTGGGAGGGGATGTGGGTGGGGAGGGGATGTGGGTGTGGGAAAGGGAAGGGCCATGTGTACAGCATATCCAGGATTTTCAGAGTGGGAACATTTTGGTGGGTAACTTTACCAACACAAACACAAATGAATCGGCAAGCTGATGTCAGATGTTCATGGTTCGGAAATACCAATGATTTTGTGAATCTACAGACAGATGCTATTTTGCCAACAATTCCCTCCCCTCCCCGTTAGGCGACTTCGAGATCGGGGAAAGCAATAACTGATCATTTATAACTGGTCGGTGCATTTGGTTTTGTGTCCGGTAAAATCGTTTCCTACGCCATCTTGTTCACCAAGTTTCTTCATTTCAAAATAATTTTCTCTAATAAACAAGGAACTATCATCATGAAAAATCTTGACTGTCTTTTTCATTTCATTTCATTTATTGATTTCACAGGTAGAAGAAACAAATAAAACAAAATTACATTAAAGTGCTGAAACAGAAACAAAATTAGCACCCTGTGGGATTACAAAAAGTAAACTAAATTACTGTCGAGTTGGTCCTCTAATGCTACCACTTAGAGATAAACAAATATTGAATCACACAAGAATGATAAACAACATGGCTTTAGGCACATTAAATATATAAAATATATAAGATATAAAAACAATACTAAAATAAAATATGAAAGTTAATACTACACAGTTTGAGGTTAGGGGCATCTCTGGGCCAGGGACTAATAAATGTTTTCTAAGTGAATTAATAAATAAAGATAAACTATAAATAACATTCTTTAACATCTGCGGTAGCACTTCCCCATCGTCTTGGGGAATCTATAAACAAGAGAATGATGAGCAGCATTGGACCTTGCCATTTTGATAGAAAAACTTAATAACTTCAGTGTGTCTACGATTAACATGGATTAGATCAATAGGAATGTCAAATTTATTATATAACATTTAATAACAAACACAATTGAAAGGAAATGAATTCTGTTGTTTAAAAGGGAAGACCCAACTTTGACACCTGTCTTTGTCCTACCTCAAAAAATGCACACACCTCACCAAAAACAGTCAACCTCATTGTTCTGTCTGTCCTGTCCTGTCCCTGTTCCCCCACTGAAAAAAAAACATTAAAGGGTAACGCTACTGGTTACAAGTTTTTATGGTTTACAAAAAGGTTTGACATATTCCTGTTTTCTCAAAGATCACAGCTTGAGCCTCTGATGCAATCATTTCTCAGATTGATTGAAGCATTTGCCAGCTAACCCTAACTCCCCGGCATTGTTACTGAACAATAAAAATCATAAAAAATCCTCCAACTGCCTTTGTTGTCTGGGAGTTAGGGTTAACCCTCCTACTACTACAAGGGTAAAATCAGTCAAAATGTTGATATACTTGCCAAGGTATATTTAGTGCCATAAAAAGGGTCAAACACTGTCAAACCTGTCAGAAGTACATTTACAGGTTAAAATGATTTTGACTGTTGTTCAGTGGTCAAAATGACAGAAAAAACCCAGTAAAAAATGCCCTATGACCAATGCCCAATTTGGGTCAACAGTTAAAAACAGTCAGTTGACTGATTTTGATAATTTTGCTACTTGCCACTGAAGTGAAGCTGTATATATAGTAGGAGGGTTAACTGAACACCAAATGCTTGACCACTCTGTTAAAAAATAGACTACAAGTCTAAATTTGAAAAATTTAGATTCTATGGATGGAAGAGTACATCATCAATTTAATTTGGTATATGTTAGAGATTGTGCAATAGCATTATGGAGATATGCCATTTTAATAATCAATAATTTGCATAATTAACACAATTGAATTTCATAGGAAAAACAAGCATTGGGAAGGGAAAAACAAGCCAACTTAGAAATGAAACAACCTACTCACAAAAATCATTGATTTTTTAATATGTAAATATATTATGAAATTTTAGATCCTATTGATGTCAACAAAATTAATATGAAAACCCAAAATCAGATTTTCCAAAAAAATCACCCTCTCAACATTCAATCGCCGTACATGCTAAACGCATGGTGCGACGTGACTGATTTTCCTGAACGGGTCTGAAATAAACTTTAAAATAATAATCTGTTAATTTGATGAATATTATCACCAATTTACTATTTGTAATTCACCTTTAATTAACCTAACCCTACCAGACGCAACACAGTACATCAGGTGGAAAAGTCTGGTACACTTTTGATGCATTCGGCTGTCAACACCAGTGCATAAGCAGCCAAGTCTGCTTTCTATTGGAGCTGGTCCCATTGAACAATGCCCGAAGTTGTATCCTGCTGCGTTTGGTGACCACCAGACTCTGAGCAGTTCGGCCTTTGAGATTTGTGACCAGATGGATCTTGCTGCACTGGGCAGCCAAGGTCACTTTGGACAAGCAATGCAATCTGATGCGTCTGGCGGGGTTTCTGGCAAAATACCCTGGGAGGTTGGGTAAAAGCCCAATATCGTCACCATTAACAGGCATGGAATCGGGTGCAGTTTTAGATTAACTCAGTGACTGAAAATAATACCCACATGGTCATAATTATTGCAAACTGCTGCATAAATGAGCCAGTAATTTTCAGTCCTGTGTTCATCTTAAACAGGTTTTATTCTATGCCATGTTGAATAATGCTCGATCATAATATTCCTTCAAAATAAGTCAAAATGTTGATATACTTGCCAAGGTATACACTTAACAGCAAAAGAAACGTCACCCCCTAAAAAATATTTATTATTTTTCATTTATAATTAATATAATTTCTTTAATGAGAATATTATGAGTATGGGTGTAACACAAACACAGTAATGGCAAATTTGGGTTGACCTGGCAGCCAACCATCCCAACATTATGTTGTATTATTAACCCTCCTACTTCTGGTACCTTTTTTTCAGACAAGTTGATCCACCATTTGAGCCATTCGCTTTTGTGGTTTTTGAATGGTGAAATAACAATGTGCAGTATTGATTCCCCCAATGGTTTTTTGAATGGTGAGTCAGCTAATACAAAACCTTGTTTGGATTCTTCCAAATGATGAATCAATGGACCCTCTAATACATTTGAATGGTTGAATGGTAGTAAACTTGCACCAACTTTTCTCCAAATGGTATCACCATGTGTACAAAACCAATAGGGCATTTGGTAAGTGCAAATTTTTGAATGGTTTCAAATGGTCAAACAATAGGGAGGTTAATAATAATATTACTTAAACAAATTTGGGGTGACGTTTCTTTTGCTGTATGCTTCTAATCGAACTGAAAGTCAAACACTGTGAAACCTTATGTACATTTACAGGTCAAAAATTAGTTATCTTAGGCCTTTTCTGAATTGATTGTGGTTTCCTGTTGCCGCGCGCGTCAAGTGGCACCGCGTCAAATATTTCTAATTATTTAATTTGATTTAAATTATTCTGTAATTTCGCCTTTGAAAACTGACTTTTATCACAAAATTTTGCGATATTTATACCTGATATTCACGGTCCGTGTTTTCCCAAGTTAGATCTTTGGCAGAAAATATGATCTCTTTTACATACCACAACTGTCGCAGTTGAATAAAGCGCTCGTATAATTGAATGAAAGCGTATGTCGTGCTTGGCATACATGTACATGTACATGTGCATATGCATCATCAATCTACAACCACGCTCCGAGTGTGATGCCGTCTTGAGCAGAGACTATGCGCAAAATCTCCGTCTGACGTGCCGTCGTGTATGCATGCGGGCCCGGGCGGGCGGCGCACATGGCCCGGCAGTTTCTGGGATCTGGTGTCTGCAGGCCGCGCCGAGCTGGTACAGTTTTGTCCCACGTCGCATTGAGCATTTGTCACCCTTCAACCCGGATCCAGAACTTGAGTGGCGAAAATAATTTGGTATCCTGTTTGTAAACAGTCACGAGCTTGAGATAATGTAACAAAAACAAATGATTAAACAGGGGAAAATAGACGAGCAGTTTGGGAGCGGCAGCGTTTTCCTCCATATGGTTTAACACAGGGTAGTTTTCGTTTTGCGGCCTCGCACTGATTTGAATGGCCGCCTGGCGGATTTTCAACAACATATTTGGGCCTCGCACATAAAAAATGGCTATACATAAAATTAAAATAAGAACTTCAGTATTTCTGTGTATTCTGTGTAAAGTTTCGGAAGTTTGCTTGTTCCGTCCTTCATTTGTGTTTCTGCCATATTAATTTAAATACTTGCACTTTCAAATCTACTTCGGTTCCGACATTACATTTACGTGCGTCGTACATTGCGATCGCACCACGCATGTCGGTGGTTGAGCCGACATCTTGTACGGTAAATGTTGTGCCTGGGTACCCAGCGCGTTGAGGTATATGCGTGTACGTTTTATAACTATCGATATGTTTGGGGTACCAGTGTACACGTGGTCTTGGTTCAAGACGATGTTGTTGTATATTGGATAGACGCCGATCGTATACTCTTGCGACATATGCAGGTATGATCGATCGTCGCCGGTTGCATCAACATCGTCTTGAACCAATTCAAATATTACGCTTGCTCATATCTGCTCGTTCTTTTCAGCCTTGTGCTTTGGCTGTGTATTCTTACCAATCCGTCACTGCCTCACTACATGGTGCCACTGCAAGTAGTGGAGGGGGTATCAAAAGAGGCATCAAGATTTTTTTATCTGATGGGGGAATGAGGGAGGTGAGGCCCCTACATATTTGTTGTTGGACGGCCTGATTGCGGAGGGGAGTATCGAGAGGGAGCATCAAATTTGTTTTTATCTGATGGGGGTGGGGGGCTGAGGGGGTAGGCCTACATATCAATATTTTGCTGTTGGACCTGATTGCGGAGGGGTATCGAGAGGGGCACCCAAGATTTTTTAAAGGGGTCAAAAACATCAAATTTCGCAATGTAATTCAAAACAATAGAAGCAATGGGTTCATTTGATCCGTAACAACCCTAAATTTAAATTGTAGTGATCAAAAACGTATATTAACTCTGGTGCAAGTTCGCTACCTGCTGCTGCTGCATAATTGTGTAAATGTAAAGGGAGCAAATTGTGTTAATACGGGTGATCACACATGAAAAACTTGTACAAATACATGTACTAAAAATATTTATTTCACACTAAAAAATTATGATTACAAAATTATGAATCCTTTATTAAGTATGAAGCCTGTACCATGTAAAGAGAACACTACAGTATGGTGTTAAAATACAATAGTAACCTGCTTATTATGATCAAAACCCCTAAAGTGTAGCGATATAAATGGCAGCCGCCACAAAGGATTAACATGAAAATAATTTAATAATTAATAATTAAAAGTGACCTCGTCATTTTTTAAAAACCATAAACGAAACTCACAATTTAAAATGTAGGTAGCTTATATTATTGAAACATTATCTTGTATTTGTTGAAACATTATCTTGTATTGTTGAAACATTATCTTGTATTGTTGAAACATTATATTATATTATTGACTTATTATTGTATTGTTGAAACATTATATTGTATTGTTGAAACATTATCTTGTATTGTTGAAACATTATCTTCTATTGTTGAAACATTATCTTGTATTGGTGAAACATTATCTTGTATTATTGAAACATTATCTTGTATTGTTGCAACATTATCTTATATTATTGAAACATTATCTTGTATTTTTGAAACATTATCTTATATTGAAACATTACTTGTATTGTTGAAACATTATCTTGTATTGTTGGAGGTTGGGGGTGGACTGATCTTTATCACGATAATATAATTAACAATACAATGTGAACAAAACTATTCCTACAGCTTTTCCGTGCTGCATCTCTTTGGGAACTCCTTGCCCTGATACATGTTTCCCCTCCATCCTACAATCTGAACCGGTTTTAAGAGGAATATCAGTTACCTACTTTCAGTCCCCCTGAGTTATTTCATCTTCTATATTTTCTTCTTGTGTACCAAGGTGGCTTTTAGCCTTGTTTGAGGGCAGTTTTAAAAAAATAATAAGGTAGAATTTAAAAAAAAAAAAAAAAAAATTCAACAAATTGTTAATAATCAGTTATAGTTTTTAAAAAATATCGAAATATCACCTTATTGATTATATTATTCCCAAAAAGTATCGTAATATTCCCAAAAATAAAGCTGATATTAAAATTTATATCGCTCTTTTAGTAAAAATATTATGAGTGATAAACTGTCTCAAGACTTGGTTGTTTTGGGCGACTGTCCATGAAGAACTTGCGTAAAGTAGATTTTTCTAGTGGCCATCTAGATTAATGTACAATATACATTTTTCTATTTAAAAATCTGCATATTGAGACGATAATATCATATATATCGTCCGATAACATATTGCTCGATGTCGACTATCCAAAAAAATTCAATATAAATCACCCGGAGGAGTGATCAAAATGACAGTCAAAACGGTAAAAATATACTATGTGCAGTTGGGTCAAAACGGTCAGTAGACTGATTTTGACCTCTATAACTTCTGCCACTAAAGTGCAGCATATTAGGAGGGTTAATATCTTTCTCAAAATATTTTAAATAGTTATTTTGCACTATACTTGCAGGCAATGTTTTTGAGCACATAATTGAGAGAAAGCTTTACCGTGTCACAAACAAAATGGTTTCTCTCAGTGTGAATCCTTCGAGCATTTTAGGATATATATTCTCAGCAAATACTTTACCACAGATGTCACAAACAAATGGTTTTGTCAGTGAAATCTTTGGTGTTTTGCAGAGAGTCTTTCAGCAAAACTATTTATCACAAATGTCACATTTATGAACTTTCTCATTAGTATGCTGCCGCTGATGATGATGTGAAAGTACATTGATTGAGAAAGCTTTCCCACAAATGTCACAAAACAATGGTTTCGCCAGTGTGAATCCTTTGGTGACATATCAGAATATATTTCGAGAAAGCGGCTTTACCACGTGTCACATACAAATGTTTTTTCTCCAGTGAATCTTGGTGATTGTTGACACCAGATTTCCGCATAAATCTTCTTAAAATGTCACATTTGTATGGTTTCTCATTCGTATGCTGCAGCTGGTAGCCTCTGGTGCACTTGTTTGAGCTTTACCACAAATGTCACACAAAACATATGGTTTCTCTTCAGTGTAGATCTTTGGTGAGTTCTTAGATAGCTTATTAGGTAAAGCTTTACCGCAAATGTCACAAACGAATGGTTTTCTCGTGTGAACACCTTGGTGACATTTAAGGCTGCATTTCCTAAACGCTTTACCAAACAATCTCACAAACAAATGGTTTTTTTCTCCAGTATGAATCCTTTGGTGAACTTGAAGATGGGCTTTCCTCTTAAACCTTTTTATCTCGTCTCATTTATATGGTTTCTCATTAGTATGCGCAGCTGGTGAGTTCTGAGTGCACCTGATTGAGAAAGCTTTCTACAAATGTCACAAACAATGGTTTTCCTCAGTGTGAATCTTTAGGTGATGTATTGGGGTAACTTTCAAAGGAAACACTTGACCACAAATGTCACAAACACTTGGTTTCTCTCGTGATGTGAATCTTTTGGTGAGCTTTAAAGATAAGTTTAAGCATAAATCTTTATCTAAATGTCACATTTTGTATTGTTTCTCGATAGTATGCGCGGCTGGGTGAGTTCTGAGTGCACATATTGAGAGAAAGCTTTATCTGAAATGTCGAAAACAAAGGTTCCTCCTCAGTGTGAATACTTTGGTGGCGATTTAGTACTTTTCTGATTAAGCGTTTGATCACAAATCTCACAAGCAAATGGTTTTTTCTCCGGTGTGAATCCTTTGGTGATTATTAAGAAGGACTTTCTATAAATTCTTTATCCAAAATGTCACATGTGTATGCTTTTTTCTTTTCATGACAGCCCCTGTGCCTTTGAAGACCATCCTGACATGAAAAGCTACGTTACGTTCTAGGCTGATTGGGTTTTTTCTTCCAATGTCTTGTTGAGATGTAAGGTTCTGTGTACCCTTCTTCTACAAAGCTCAGAGTAATTAGGTTTCCATTGTTAGGTAAACTTGTAGCTTTGCATAGTGAGGATGATAAGTAAGACTAATTGCGGTGACACTATGTGGAATCTCAATTGAGTAGTAATTAGTTCTGAAAAGAACTGGAGGGTACAACTCGACGTTTCGATCAGTGTGCTCTGATTGTCCTCAGGAGAATGTTTTCCTGTTTCCACGGTTGCATTCTCCTTCACAAAACACCAGATGCTAATTACTCTGCGACCCAGGTCATCAAACCTACAATAAAGCAAAATGAAGTACAACTCATCTGCTCATGAGAATGCATTTTTTAAATTTTGTTATGATTCAAAAAGATGAAAAGTTTGCAAACAACCTCTTTCTTCTTACAGGCCCTTTTAGGTAGGATCGTCAAATCACAAAATGCTCCAAAATGTCTTCATAAAATTTGGGAAAGGGTTCTGAATACTCCAAAATCTTAATATATTTTGTATTTCGTGTGGGTGCCACCTCAATCACAAAATCACACATACATGCCCTTTGCCTTTATCCCTTTGTATGGAACAAAAATACATGTTTTGTTTTTGTTTTGTTAGCTCAGTCAACTGATATTGACACAGGTGTTTTGCAGTAAAAGTTGTCATTTGTTGGTATGTACCATACTACATCACCCCAAAATAACACAGAACATATATAGCATCCTTCCTCAATCACCCAAAAATGTTCCCAATACCTCATAGAGGATTTTGTGATGTGGGGTGGTTAGATTAAAGGGCAATGTTATTACGATCAGAGCAGACTTTCAAGGAATTCTGTCTAGTTTTAAGATGAACAAATTGACTAAAGTACCAAGCTCATTTATGCAGCAACAACGATAATGTGACCTGATGATGTGGGAAATTATTTTCAGTCACTGAGTTAACAAAACAAAGCGCTCCGATTCCATACCATGTTGATTGTGACAATGTTGCCCCCTTTAAAATATGTAAACAACCTCTTAGGGTTGTGATAATTGTTGGTTGGGAAGAACTGGTGAGGATAACATTAGGCCAAAAAAAAAGGTCTGTGTATACATGTGACTTAAGAAAGATTGCAAAAATTAGCGTGAATCTTTTGGTGTGACTTTAAAGATGACGTTTAAGCATAAATCTTTTATCACAAAATGTCACATTTATATGGTTTCTCATTGGTATGCATAGCTGGTGGGTTCTGAGTGCCCTGATTGACAGAAAGCATCACAAATGTCACAAACAAATGGTTCCTCTCCAGGTGTGAATACTTTGGTGATGATTTAGGCTGCTTTTCTGATTGTGGCGATGTTGCCCTAAGGTTACCTAATCACTAAGTTTTAGGTTGTAATAATTAGCAGTCAAAAAGTTGAAAATAAGAAAAATCACTCCTTTTTGTACATGGTTGCTGGGGCCCAGGGTAAAGGGGTCCAGTGTATTGACCCTAGTATGAGAATTTAAACGTTTGCCAACTTGTCTGAATCAGTATTCAGTAATTTTGCTTGCCCTTTGAAAAATTTCACATAGAGATAACCATGACTTTTCTGTCTAAATGTGACAAATATCACAGATTTTCCATTAAAAAGATTATACAGACATACAACTGCGGTTGTCCAAAAGAGAGAAAAGGCCAGCCACAACCAGACTTTGTCATTGTCTTTGAGCTCACTATGTACTTTGTTTTTCAGTTTTCGTGGCAAATCCGATAAACAAAAAGAGGAAATCAACTGAAAAGGTTCATGTCTGATTATAGGGGACACAGTTAAAGAGAGGAAAGAAATGTAGTCATGTGATTGGAAATGATATTTTGGGAGATTTTGAATTTGAGCAATAATGATGATATATCGTCCATATGCGTAATTTGCGCTTTTCGTGTAAGCCTTACCATTTGGCTTAGCATTTCTTGGGAAAACTTACAAAACTATGGCGTATTACTGGTTTATAAACTTGTCTAAGTCGTGCTTGTTAAGAAATAAAATTATGGTGAACTTGTAGCAGTTTACTGGAAGGTGGGTGCTTGTGAGGTGGAAAAGTTGTTTAACCACTGATTTTACTAGATACAAATGGTAAGAGATTTACATGACCTCAATTTTTTTCCACGAACATCTGGTTGATTTTGTTCTATACCATCAACAAGCTGTTGTCTGTGGAAACCAAAATATATGAATACTTTGCATTTGCAATGATTTTTAAAAAAGTATTCCCAAAATGGACCCATTCCTTATAAATGACGAACTACTTAATTCGTTGGTGTTTATTTAAGCAGTGGTGGAAAATTATTGAGAAAATGACAAATTAATATCATGGTTGAAAAGAAATCTTGTTGAACAAAAATGTTACCAAAATTTTACACATTTCAAATGCTGCAAAATTTTTTTACCACTTTCCATTTATTGGTCTTTCAAAGATATTGATTAAAAGTTTGAGCTTCTCAGAATTATACAATTTTTTTTTTTTTTTTTTTAAATGAAAACAATATTTTATTTTTCAAGATTAAAAACAATTTTACAACCATCTGAAAAAAGATGAAACATGATTCAACTGTTTTCTTCTTTTAGGTACATTTCTCGTGCCCCCATCCTTTTAACAGTTTGGGGTGGTGGTATACCAAAAAATCAATTTTTTGATGACCTGGCACAGTTCTGTGCGTCTCAAAAACAGCGCTCAAGACGTCACGCGTATGATCATGCATTAAATTCACCATTTACAAGAGAATCCTTCACTGAAACAACTGAAACACCAAACTGCTGTTCATTTGTAAGTTACCGTCCAGTTGATTATATTACCTTAGGTGCGTCATTTAGGGTAAATTGAGGATATATCATTTGTTATATATCAATATTATCATACAAATGATCAGTGACAGCATGATGTTGGCCCGGCCCCTTTTGTCGTCTGCTAAAAACATACGCTTTGTTTGACATTGTGCTGAAGTGGCGGTTGGGTTGACATTCTTTCATGTCTTAAACATATACAGTTTACATAAATTAACTTTGTGAGCCCTATTTGCTCTAAATTATAATTAAATTATAACGAAATTACCTGTAAATCAGTCTCACTGTCAGTGACAGTGAGCACAAGTAGAACGCTAGTAGTAGAAGTACGTACAGTGCAGGAAGGCGAAAGTCAACTTTTGTAATCACAACCCCTCTGTGGGTAGCTATTAATCCGTGGATTCATCCAAAATTTTGTGCAATAATAATAACATTATAGCGCCCGACGACCAACCCGCCACAGCCTCCACTCCATCCAGTTTTTCTGGGCATGGAGGAAGGACTTCCCTCCGTGGTCCGGGAATACACATCTTCACTGATTTCCCATTTTAGAGATCAATGGGGTAGGGATAGAATTGGGTGTCGTACTCAGTGTTTGGGGCATGTGAGGCATTTTCTTGGAGGAATAGAGCCAATGTTTCCAACATCAGTGGTAGCAAGTTTTCAGAGTAGGGGGTTTGACATTTTAATAGATGCGTTACCGACACAACACTAATATGACCAAACAAATTTACTTTGTTTTCCCAAAAATGGACAATCTCTGGGGGCGCTCAGGAGAAGGGAAAGGTGGGATTGCCACACTGAAACCGAAATCTTTCGTTGGTAAACTGATGTAAATAAAAAGTGTAAAAAATAAACTCGGCAAATCTTGGTGCTTGAAATACGATACTGGTATGCTTACATGGGCGGATCAGAACATTTTTTTTAGGGCGTGGGCTTTATCAACTCGACACATAGGGTGCCGCCACTACCACTATGCCGACAGCAGTTATGCAGTACTAAGTATAGGTCACCTCCTTGCTGTTTATCCCACGCACAGAATGCCGAGATGCGTTCTCCCTACCCTCCCTCTCTCTCTTTTCCCTCCTTTTCAAATTTTAAAAAAAAAAATTAACGATTTTACAGAGGGGCCTACTATTATAGTTCCCCCTGGATCACCAATGTTACGGTCAGCAAACCCATAGCTCAGGTTTGCCATTTGCAATATAAAGATCCTTATTCTAGGACCTTTGAAGCTTCATTTGCCGACTGTGGCTCTAAGGTGAAAATCATTCCCCATATGTTACATATTTTATATTAATTTAATTAAATGCTTAAATTGTTAATATTGGTTGCATCTAATTGGTAACGCCAAACAAATAAAACGTATTTTGGGGGTATATTTTAATTGATTTAATTTTGCTTTGCGACATGTGTATGGCACTGTGTACTCAGTGCTTTCCGATTGTGTGTGAAAAAACTACACAGGCGACCCGGGCGAATTCAGACCCACGACCTCCCTGCTTACTAGTGCAGACGTCTTAACCTCTCGACCACCGACTTGTAAATGACGTAATGCAGCTAGAATCCCATATAGCGGGTTCCGCGATATGAACAGGTTGGTGAAACTCTTGCGTCGGAGAATAAACAATTGATTTAATTTTGTCCTACACCGACGTGTGTATGGCACTGCTGTTCTCAATTAACTTTCCGGGTGTCTGTGAAAAAACTACACAGGCAGCTCGGGCGGGATTCGAACCACATCGGGATTCTATACCACGTCGTTGTGGGGCAAGAATTTCTACGCAGAATTTCACCAACATAATAAACTCAGTTATTCCTGGTCCCTGAAATTTTACTCAACAGGATGGAGCTGATCCGAATGGAAGTTTTTGGGGAAATTGACGGCAAGTTGACGGCAGTTGACGTCAGTACTTTTTACAAATGAACAAAATGACCGATCCTCACTTTTTCACAAAGACAGTGGTTATTCTGTAACCAAATCACAATATAATTGCGAAAGAAACACAGGAACTTGTGTGTTGACTGTTGTTGTTTGTTGTTAATGGCACTTCACAACGATCTATGTGCCCACTGTGTCAATTGCTGTACAGATTGAACAGCGCATACGCGCAAGATGCGAATGATATGGAGACTTCTTAAAAATTTTCCTTCTATATTTATTGTGAGCTAATATACTAGAAGTAATCTGTTTGTCTGTCCCTGTTTGTTTCTTTGTCTGTTTTGTCCACTTCATTGTTTGAGGCCTTTTCTCCCCTCTGTCCTGTTCGTTTTCTTAGTCTGTTTGTCACTTCATTGTTTAAGGTCTGTACTGTTCCTCTGTCCTGTTCGTTTTCTTAGTCTGTTTTGTCCCACTTCATTGTTTGAGGCTTGTGCACTGTCCCTCTGTCTGTTTCGTTTTCTCAGTCTGTTTGTCCCACTTCATTGTTTAAAGGGCCGTTCTTCCCTCTGTCCTGTTCGTTTCTTAGTCTGTTTTGTCCACTTCATTGTTTGAGGCTTGTACTGTCCCTCTGTCCTATTTCGTTTTTCTTTGTCCGTTTTGTCCTCTTCATTGTTTAGAGACTACTATTTATTCCTCTGTCTATTCGTTTTCTTTGTCTGTTTTTTGTCCACTTCATTGTTTGGGAAGCTTGTACTGTCCCTCTGTCCTGTGTTTACTTTGTCCATTTGTCCTCTTCATTGTTTGAGGCCTGTCCTGTGCCCTCTGTCTGTTCGTTTTCTTTGTCTGTTTTGTCCACTTCATTGTTTGGGCTCATACTGTTCCCCTCTGTCCTATTCGTTTCTTTGTCTGTTTTGTCCACTTCATTGTTTGGGGAAACATACTGTCCCTCTGTCCTGTTCGTTTTCACTTTGTCTTTGTTGTCCCTTCATTGTTTGAAGCTTCACTGTCCCTCTGTCCTGTTCGTTTTCTTTGTCTTGTTTGTCCACTTCATTGTTTGAGGCTTCTTCCTGTCCCCTCTGTCTGTTCGTTTCTTTGTCTGTTTTGTCCACTTCATTGTTTGAGGCTTATGCTGTCCCTCTGTCCTGTTCGTTTTTTCTTGTCTTGTTTGTCCACTTCATTGTTTGAGGAAGCTGTACTGTTCCCCTCTGTCCTGTTCGTTTTTCTTTGTCTGTTTTGTCCACTTCATTGTTTTGAGGCCTGTACTGTTCCTCGCCTGTTCGTTTTCTTAGTCTGTTTGTCCACTTCATTGTTCACGATGCTTGTACTGTCCCCTCTGTCCTGTTTGTTTTTCTTTGTCTTGTTTGTCCACTTCATTGTTCGATGCTTGTACATCCCCTCTGTCCGTTTTCTTTGTCTGTTTTGTCACTTCATTGTTTGAGGAAGCAATTGTACTTTCCCCGTAAAATATCTTCCTCCTTAGCTTTTGTTTATGCCAACAACATATAGGCATCAAAAAAACTTATCAAATCTTTGGATGAGACTCATTAAAATCCTCCACGGAAAAATGAAAATATTTGAACACAGCTAAACACAGTAATCGTTGAAGCACATGTCAATATAAACAAGAGTTGCCTCAATCACAATAAAAGCATGAACATCACGAGGGTTTCTGCAACAAAGTTACCTTTGCAGCAACACAAAGATTTGATAAGTTTCTTTTGATGCTCAGTTTATTTGCTTCTATACTTTTATATTTTCTCTTCTTTAAAAACCTACTGTTTATTAAATTGTATGAACATCTAACTATTAATTTGTAGTGCAATGTGAAATATTGAGTTGAATGTATGCTGTGATTATGCCACGGTTAACCTTTATTCACATGCATGTACAGTGAAGATTCACATATCTCAGTGACTACACACTGTAATAATGCATTCTTCTTTCTGAATTTCCCCTGTAGATTTCAGCTCTTATACTAGGGACATTATCATCACAACTGACCGAATGCATTCAACAGGGCATGGAATCGGTGTCTAGTTCAGATGAACACAAAGTGACTGAAAATTGCGGCTCATTTATGCGTGTAACATGAGTAACCTTATCATGTGGAGTATTCAGTCACTGAGTTAGCACTCGATTCCATCCCTGTTGACCATAATATTGTCTCTTAATTAATAAAGCATTATAACAATGACAATAACATTAACATATACAGGTAGCGAGGTACATTTAAAAGCCGTTTTTAATTAAAACATATTCAAGTTCTTGTATAACAAATGTCATGTATTGAGCTATGGATGAAGCCTACACAAAAACTGTTGATGATGTAGCATCAATTAATACTACGAAGTGATCTGAAGTACATAGAAAATCCCACGATTTTAAGGGTGTTTTATCTTCATAAAAATCCACCGTTATGAGTTTACCAAGGTTGCAGTGTTTTATCTACATAAAAACCCTGCAGGTTACAGAGTGTTTATCTACATGAAAATACCACGGTTACCGGGTGTAACATCTTCATGTAAATGATTCTGCCGTGTACTTTGTTTCTTTATTTTTTGTTATTAAAACAAGTTGAGATGTCTAAAAGCAATCTCATTTCATACAATAACCAGTCGTAGTTTGTCATAGTGTGAGGGGCTGGGGAGGGATGAAACATTAGATTATGGGAATCAGATTGGTTCGTTGTCAGTGACTGAAAATACCAACATGATAAGATCATGCTGTTGATGTTGCATATTAACCCCTAACCCTGCAGACGCAGCACAGTGCATCAGGTGGAAAAAAGTCTGGTGCACTTTGATGCATTCAACTGTCAACACCAGTGCATAAACATCAAGTCTGTTCTAGCCAAAATACCCCTGGAGGGTTAGGGTTAATAGTAGTGATTTTCCAGTACCTTTGTTCATCTTAAACTAGGACATCAATTCCATGCCCTGTTGAAAGTCTGCTCTGATCACCAATGATATTATCCTTGAAAAACGGTTTCGCCTATTTATGCTGTGCCTCTCTTGCTGACCTAACTCCCTAGGTATTTCTGGCTTGGGGAACCTTCTTTAACCCAAAACCCCTCTATAGGTATTCTGGCTAGGAACCCCTTTCTTTAACTTCCCCTTTAGGTATTCTGGCTGGGAACCCTTCTTTAACCCTAACCCTTATAGGTATTCTGGCTGGGAACTTTTTTTAAACCCCCTAACCCCCTATAGGTATTCTGGCTGGGAACCCTTTTACTAACCCTAAACCCCCTGTAAATTGTTCTGTGGGAACCCTTCTTCGCCCCTAACCCCCTATAGGTATTCTGGCTAGGAACCTTTTGTTCACCTAACCCCTATAATTATTCTGTTTACAAGACCTTTTTAACCCTAACCCCTATAGGTATTCTGGCTAGGAACCTTCTTCAACCTAACCCCTGTGGGTATTCTGTTTCAAGGAACAGCCTTCTTTAACCTAACCCCAAAGGTATTCTGGCTAGGAACCCTTCTTTAACCCTAACCCCTATAGGTATTCTGTTAGGAACCTTCTTTCAACCCTAACCCCCTGTAGGTATTCTGGCTAAGACCTTCTTTAAACCCCTAACCCTATAAAATTCTGGCTAGGAACCTTCTTTTAACCCTAACCCCCTATGGGTATTCTGGCTAAGAACCTTCTTTAAACCCCTGTCCCTATAGGTATTCTGTGGAGACTATACTAACCCCTAACCCCTAATTATATTCTGGCAAGAACATGCTTTAATCCCTAACCCCCTAGGTATTCTGGCTGGGAACCCTTTCTTTAACCCCTAACCCCCCTGTAGCAATTACCAGCTGGAATTATTCTTTAACCCCCTAATCGTAGGAATATTACAGCTGGAACCTTCTTTAACCCCTAACCCCCCTAGTATACAACTCTGAACCTTCTTTAACTAACCCCCTATAGGGTGTTCTGGCTAGGAACCCTTCTTTCACACTAACTTTGGTGTTACAATAGGGGAAACCCTTTCCTGGTTCCTCCTGAAGAAGATAATGGCATGTTTCCAAAGTGCACTGATGGTTTACGGGGATTCAGAAGGTTCTACTTCAAGAATACCTAAATTAGGAGTTAAAGGGATCTAAGTTCTTCTATTCTCGGTGAATTGAAAGTTAAGAAACTTATCAAAAATGTTACAAATGTTTATTGCACTGTGCAGCAGGTGACAATGTCTTTTAAGGTATTTGCTTGAGAAAGCTTTACCACAGATGGTACAAACAAATGGTTTTCTCTCCAGTGTGAATCCTTTGGTGACATCCTAGGTGACATTTCTGAGTAAATGCTTTACCAAAATGTCACAAACAAATCGTTTTTCGCCAGTGTGAATCCTTTGGTGGCGTGTTAGGTTGACTTTTTTACTAAAAGCGTGACCACAAATGTCACAAACAATTTGGGTTTCTCCAGTGTGAATCCTTTGGTGACATATTAGGGATTGGATTTATAAGTAAAAGCGATCACAAATGTCTGCAAACAAATGGTTTCTCTCCAGTGTGTAGAATCCTTTTGGTGACATAATGGGGAGGATTTATGAGTAAAGGTTTGATCACAAATATCACAAACAAATGTTTTTTCCAGCGTGACTCATTTGGTGATTTTTTATCATAATTTCACAATTATTATGTCTTTTTCTTTTATGTAACCTCTCTGTGCCTTTATTGCAGCAGAAGACCATCCTGACTCGGAAGTAAGCTATGTTTACAGATTCTACAAATGAGTGGTTTTTCTTCCCAATGTCTTGTTGAGATGTGAGTTCATATGTACCTTCTTCACCTAACAAAGCTCAAGAGTAATTTGGAGTTTTTCCATTGTTTCCATGATTACTGTTCTCCTTTCACAAGAACACCTGATGCTAATTACTGCGACCCAGACGGAGTCATCAAACCTACAATAAAGCAAATAGAAATTATAAACACTCATCTGCTCATGCAGGCTAAAGAATGAAAGAGTTTGCCATTTTTTTGGGTTAAACAAACTAGTACATCATAGGATTTGAAAGCTTTGCATGGTGCGGAAGTACAGTATGAGTTTGTGGTAGCACTAAATTGTTGGTTCTCAGAAGAACTAGTGAGCCTAAAACATTAGGAATACACTAACATTAGGCAAAAAACAAAGTGGAAAAGAACACTTAAAGGAATACAAGCGCGTAAAATTAAAAACTTAAAAATAATTTCAATAAACAAATAAATATGGTTTTTTCTTTAAAATGTCACTGTTACAGGAGATGTATGGTTCTCGCATTACCTTCTTCACCACAAAGCTCAGTGTAAAATAGACATTTTCCATTGTTTCCATGGTTGCAATTCTCCTTTCACAAAACACCAGATGCTGGTTTGCAAACCCAGGTCCATCAAACCTACAATAAGCAAGCGTATACAATTATAAACACTCATCTGCTCATGAGAATGCATTTAATTTTGTTATGATTCTGAAAGAATAAAAAAGTTAAGTAAAACAACCTCTTAAAGGGCAGTATTGTCACAATCAGAGCAGACTTTCAAGAGGAATCGTTAATGTCCTTGTTCAGATGATGACACAGTGACTGGAAAATTTCCTAGCTCATTTTATGCAAGCAGCATTAATGTGACCTTATCATGTGGGAAATTATTTTCAGTCACTGAGTTTAAACCCAAAAACAAGCACTCCCAGTTATGCCATGATGATTGTGACGATGTTGCCCCTTTAAGAGTATGTAAACTAGGGGTTTGCATTTCGGATATTTTTGGAACCCGGATGCCAACATCAGAAACTTTGGATACCGGATACCATTTTGTTAAAAACATGCCTCCGGTGGTGCACAAATACATGTACATGTAAATGGTAACAAATTGACTTTTATAATACAAAGGATACATACTATACGCTCTTTCTTTGTTAGTGCAATCTACTTGAATTTAAGATAATTGTCCTGTAAAAGTGTACACATTACATTGTTCAAGAAGAGTCAGATTTCTGTTTGCTCCGCTCAAATGTCCGAATTTTAAAAGGAACTCATTTACGGGTAGTGGAACCGAAAATGGAAACCGGGTAATGATTCGTTTTGGGTTGGGTGTCCGGATACCCGGCACAGCCCTAATGTAAACAACCTCTCTTATAGTTGTGATAATTGCTGAGTGGGTTTGACTTTTAAATTGCACAAGATATACCTTGGGAAGTATTTCAACATTTGACTGATTTATTGACCCTTAGTAGTAGGAGGGTTAAGAGTATGTAAACAATAATTGTTGGTTCTGAGAAGAACTGGTGAGACTTACATTACGAAGTAGACTAACATTAGGCCCCAAAAATGGTCAATGTGTACATACATGTTAACACTTAATAAAATGATTAAGCAAAACGAATGTACAAAATAAAAATACAATGAATAGAAAGTGCCAAAAAGGACACACAAAATTACATTGAGGAAGATAAAAACTTGACCTCAAACATGGCGGCAAATGCCAAGCTCTCTAATTGGTGTAGCGACATGCTGATGAACAAGTTGAAGTTCATCTGCCATAAAGATTGTGTAAATCGTGCATAATCACCGCCAGCACCGTCACATGTTAAGTTAAACTTAAAATCATATGTAACTAATTTTGCCAGCATGTACGTATGGGTATAGAATGATTGAATTGTGCTGGGCTACAATTTGAGCCATACTGGGTTCTTTTGTTTTTGTTTGTTTTGTTTTTTTTTGAAAGAGAAAACAAAGATCCCAACTTCAAAGCACTGAAAATAATGGTTGAGTTGTGACAGAAGTCAAATTTTTAAGTGGTCGAGTTGTCACACAGTGTGAGTTGTCTAAGTCGTGGTTGAGTTTTTTAGGTCGAGTTGTCACACAGGTAGAGGTTGTCGCGTAGGTTGAGTTTTTTTAGGTCGAATTGTGTCACACAGGTAGGGGATTGTCGCGTATTTATTGTCGAGTTTTTTAGGTCAAGTTGCCACAAGAAGTCAAGATGTCTTAACCCCAACCCTAGCTATACCATCCCCATGTCAATCAGCCATGTTTTGAAATTTAGTTTTTGGATCAAGAGTTAATTTATCTTTACAACAATACAAATATGTGTGTTACTAAATAAATACATCGCAATGAAAATTTGATTCAAATAAACCACAAGCTAGAAAAGAAACTCTAGAAGTACATTGTATCTGTTTTGGATGAACAAAGAAATTAATTACTTGACAAAGCGGTGGCCCATTTCTCCACAGTGTGGTATTTTTCACCAAAAAGTACAATTTATCAAACTGTCATTCACTGAATCACTGAATTCAAGTCAACTACTAAGGTTGCTACTGCCCCATTCTAGGAGCCATACACTGGACTCCCTCCGTATCCTTGGCCTAAAGCCACCTGTCACAAAAATGGAGCAATTTTTTAACTTTTGATCTGCTAATTGTTTACAATCTAAAATTTTTGTGATTAGGTAGATTGTCCATGCGAAGACACACCACTGTTAGCGTAGAGTTTGGTAATAAGGATCTTTAAAATCCACTTTTATGATGGTTTTCGGACTTTATTTCCCTTCTAAAAATATCCTCCCCTTCAGAAAATAGAAGGATCCTATTATAGTTGCCACTGCGTATAATTATATGTACAATGACTGTGTTAATGGTCACTAATTGTGGAGTTTACAAGATCAGACTGACAAGACTGAGGAAGTGTCTTCGCCAGCCACCAAAATGCCTGATTTTTCATGAAATAAACATCCTGGAATAATTTGAGTATATGTCCCATTATCATCCATATGTTCTCCACCTTACGAGGTAGGTAAGACTACTTTATTGGTTATATTGAATGAGAAAAAGTGATGGTCGGATACGACATTCTACACATTTTAGGTTGTAATAATATATAGCAGATCAAAAGTTAAAAAAAAAAAAAAAAATCACTCCCTTTTTGTACATGGTTATACTAGGGGCCGGGGATAAAGAGGAGTCCAGTGTGTGTTAGTATTAAAGCGTTTGCCAACTTGTCTGAATCAGTATTCAGTAGTAATTTTTAGTACACTTTGAAAGAATTAATGTACATGTAGTAGGTATGTGAAGATACGCATCGATCGCGGCCGATATTTTCTGCCCGATTTCTGTTCCGCATCGCGTCATGCACGCTTTAATCCCCATAAATTCGCATTCTGATTGGCTGTAGGCGATGATGGCGTAGTGAAATCCCCTCTTACATCCGCCATGTTTGATTTTTTATTTTTGGAATGTTTTGACCTTCGCTGGAAAAAAAGTTTGACAATCACTGTTTAATGACAAAATACCACTCTAAAGGCCCAATCCCTCCCGTTATTGAAAAGGGTTAGTCTACATTATTGTTGTTATTTCATCTTTAAAATCCCAAAGTTTCATTGTATTTTATGTGGTCCCCAAAAATTTGACTTACCACTTGGTCTAGCTGTGACCGACGATGCCCAGCCTTCTGATTATGAAGGAATCCTGAGGCGTTTTGTTCAAACCACAATCGTTTTTATTCAAAAAAAGTCGTTTGGTCACAAAATTCTAATCAGAGTACCTGTCAGAGAAATAGCGTAGTGTGAGGCTCCAAATGCGTGTAATTTCCTTATCAATTAAGATATCTCAATAACTTTGGTACCACTGTGTAGGATTTTTCAAACTCTTTCCAGTGGTACTAATTGCATTGGTATTGGTTCACTTTGAATATTTTCTTCACATACCTACATGTAGAATACAACCATGACTTTTCTGTCTAAATGTGACAAAATATCACAGATTTTCCATTAAGAGCTGATCAGCTGAAAAGAGGCATGCCTGATTATAGAGGACACAGTTAAAGAGAGGAAAATGTAGTCATGTGAGGATTGGAAACGATATTTTGGAAGATTTTGAATTTGAGCAATAATGCACATCCAGTGACATGTTTAGTTATAGGCCTACTACAGTACTAGTACTACTAGTTGGCTATTTTGTCGTCTGCTAAAAACATACGCTTTGTTTGACATTGTGCACAAGTGGCGGTTGGGTTCGACATTCTTTCCATGTCTTAACATATACAGTTTACATAAATTAACTTTAGGCCTATTTGTTCTAAATTGTAATTAAATATAACGAAATTACCTGTAAATTAGTGTCAGTGTCAGCATGGAGGTCAGTGACCACACAAGTACACGGCCGGAAGACTAAATCAGCTTTTGTAATCACAGCGCCCTCTGTAGCTGGCTTTTATTCAGCTAGTTCATCGTGCGCGCGCCCGACCGACAGCGTATTTTTTTTTTTACACCGCAGCGACGGGTTTTGTGCAGTAAAAGTGCCAATTCCGGTCTTGAGAGAGAGACTACGAAACCCTAGGCGCGCGACGATAGAAAACTCCAAGCTGCAGTCGACCATGGCGCTCTCTGCAGGTGGAACTCTGGAGCCATTCCCTCTCCGTTGATGGTAGGTTTTTGTGCGTGTCCGTGTCGAAATTCCCTTCGCGCGCATGCGTACTGAATGGGTTCATAGATCTTGACACAAGGGCGAAATGCGTACCAAAACCCGTCGCTGCGGTGTAAAAAAAATACGCCGGCCCGACAACAACCGCAGCCATCACTCCATCTAAAGTTGTCTGGGCATGGAGGAAGGACTTCCTCCGTGGTCCGGGGTACTATCTTCATTGATTTCCATTTGAGATCAGTAGGGGGTGGAGCTAACGGGGTTGGTGTCATTGCCTTGATTGTTTGGGGGCTAGCGAAGGCATTTTTCTTGGGGGGATGAAACCCAAATTTGCCAACATCAGTGGCGTAGCAAGGATTTTCAGAGTGGGGGGGGGGGGACATTTTTGTGGGTAAATATACCGACACAACACTAATATGACCAAACAAATTTAATTTGTTTCCCCCCAAAATGGGCAATCTCGATCTGAAGTCGCTCAAGGAGAGAGGAAATTGAAAACGCAGCTCTTTCGTACGTAAACTACAATTTAGGGCCCTAATACAAGTAAACAAAAATATACAACTCGGCAACCAACTTCGGTGCTTAGAAATTCGATACTGGTGTATGCTTGCATTCCCACACACACACACGGCAAAAAGCCCATACCTCTAGGTTTTGCCGACTGCCGTGCTGCAAATATATAACTCAGGTCCTTATTCTAGGACCTTTGATTAAACTTCATTGCCGCCGACTGAGGCTCTAAATATGCCGACAGAAAACATGGGGTGAACTGCTACGGCCTGGTGATCGTCTTCCCACCTAAAAGTGAACCATAATCGAACAAAACATCGATGTCGATAACACTTAACGTACACTGAACATCATTATAACAAAACCATTATTTAAATTTACAACCATTTACGCACAATTTTAGAAAATTACTTCTTCTTTCACAACCTTTTCTCTCTGAAAAAGTATATATAAATCAATTATTCCTGGTCCCTGAAATTTTACTCCAACAGGACGGGAGCTGATCTGAGATGGAAGTTTTTGGGGGTATGACAGGCAGTTGACGTCCAAGAGTACTTTTACACAAATGAACAAAATGACCGATCCTCCCACTTTTTCACAGAAGGAACAGTGGCGTTATTCAAGCAACCAATCACAATAAAACTGCGAAAGAAATACAGGGAACTTTTTTTTTGTATTGACTGTTGTCTGTCCTGTTCATTTCTTTGTTGACTGTTGTCCATGCCTTTTTCGTTTTCTTTGTTGACTGTTTTGTCTGTCCTGTTCGTTTGCTTTGTTGATTCCCCTCTGTCCTGTTCGTTTCTCTCAAGTCTGTTTGTCCACTTCACATTGTTCGAGGGCTGTACTGTCCCCTCTGTTCCTGTTCGTTTTCTTTGTCTGTTTTGTCCACTTCATTGTTTGAGGCTTATTGTACCGTCACCTGTAGGTGGCTTCTGTACACTCCTTGGCTTTTGTTTATGCCAACATATACTGAGCATCAAAAAAGAAACTTATCAAATCTTTGGAAGGACAATCATCCACGAAAAATTACAAATATTTGAACACTGGTAAACTTTACTAAAACCCATGTCAATAAACAAGAGGGTTGCCTCAATCACAATAAAAACATGAACATCACAAAGGTTCTGTAACAAACGCTACAACACGGCAACACAAAAGAGATTTGATAAGTTTCTTTTGATGCTCAGTTGTTGCTTGCTTCTCTTTTTATATTTTCTTTTCTTAATAACCTTTTTCATTTTATTAACATGTGAACATCTATTAACTTATTGTGAAAATTGCGAATGTGAAAATTAATATTGAGTTGAATGTATGCTGTGATTATATGCCACGAGATTGCAACACAGTAACTTCACATGCACATGTACAGTACAGATTCGCATATCTCCAATTGACTTCACACACACTGTTAATAATGCGTTCTTTCTGAATTTCACAATATGATTTCAGCTCTTAAAAAGGGACGATTATCATCCCAAACCTTAGACTATACATTCGACAGGGCATGGAATCCAGTGTCCTGATTTAAGATGAACACAGTGACCGAAAATTACTGGCTCATTTATGCATGAGCAACATGGGCCAAATTTTCTGTCATGTGGAGTATTTTCAGTCACTGAGTTAGCACTCCGATTCCATGCCCTGTTGATCATGAAAATATTGTCTCTTTATTAATAAACACATTATACAAATGACATTAACATATACACGGTAACTTGAGGTACATTTAAAGCCGTTTTTTTTATTAAAACATATTCAAAGTTCTTGTATAACAAATGTCATATTGAGCTGTGGATGAAACCTACACAAAAACTGTTGATGGCAAGCCTCAATTAAAACTAAGAAGTGATCTGAAGTACATAAAAAATCCCACGGTTACCGAGTGTTTTATCTACATAGAAAATCCCATGGTTACCGAGTGTTTTATCTACATAGAAAATCCCACGGTTACCGAGTGTTTGATCTACATAGAAAATCCACAGGTTACCGAGTGTTTTTCTACATAGAAAATCCCATGGTTGTGCAGAGTGTTTTATCCTGCATAAGAAAATCCACACGGTTAGATGTTTTTATCTACATAGGAAATCCCACGGTTACCGAGTGTTTATCACCATAGAAAATCCCACGGTTACCGAGTGTTTTTATCTACATAATCCCATGGTTGGCAGAGTTGTTTATCTACACTTAGAAAATCCCATGGTTAGCGATGTTTATCTACATAGAAAATCCACGGTTAGAGTGTTTTATCTACATAGAAATCCCACGGTTACCAGTGTTTTATCTGCATAGAAAATCCGCATGGTTACCGAGTGTTTTATCTACATAGGAAATCCCACGGTTACCAGTGTTTTATCATACAAGAAAATCACCATGGTTTCCAGTGTTTTATCTTCATGTAAAAGAGGTTCTGCCATTGTACTTTGTTTCTTTATTTTGTTATTAAAAACAAGTTGAGATGTTAAAAACTTGGCTAATTAATCTCATTTCATACAACAACCAGTGTCGTAGTTTGTCTTATAGCGTGAGGGGCTGGGGAGGATGAAACATTCACAGGAATTATGGAATCAGGTACTAGTTCTAGATTAACTCAGAGACTGAAAATATACCACACATGATAAGATCATACTGTTGATGCTTGCATATTAATGAGCTGGTAATTTTCAGTACCTGTGTTCATCTTAAACTAGAACATCATTCCATCACCCTGTTGAAAGTCTGCTCTGATTGTAAATGATATTATCCCCTTAAAAACAGTTTGCCATCATGACATTATGTACCTGTACCTTCTCTTTAACAACCCTAACCCCCAGGTATTCTGGCTGAGACGTCTTCTTCTAACCCCATGGGTATTCTGGCTAGAACCTTCTTTTCCCCTAACCCCTAAGGTATGTTCTTGCTTGGAACCTTCAGCAGTTCCTCCCTGTAGAATAATGGCATTTTTCCAAATGTGCACTGATGGATTTTGGAGGGATTCATGAGTTCCTACTTCAAAATACCATAGGGGTTAAGGTCAAAAGGCACCATCAAAATGTTACAAATGTTTATTTGCACTGTTTGTGCAGCAGAGCGACAATGTCTTTTAAGATTATTTGCTCCGAGCTAAGCTTTACACCACAAATGGGTACAAACAAATGGTTTCTCTCCAGTGTGAATCTTTTGGTGACATTTTAGGCTGTATGTCCGATTAAACTTTTTATCACAAATGTCACATTTATATGGTTTCTCATGAGTATGCTGCCCGCTGATGATGATGTGCCAGATCGAAACCGAAAATATACTTCAAATGTCACAAACAAATGGTTTCTCTCCAGTGTGAATCTTTTGGTGACATTTTAGGCTGTATGTCCGATTGAACTTTTATCACAAATGTCACATTTATATGGTTTCTCATAGGTATGCTGCCGCTGATGATGATGAAAGTGTGCTTGAATCCGAGAAAGCTTTTACACACAAATGTCACAAACAAATTGTTTTTCTCCAGTGTATGAATCCTTTGGTGACGTGTTAGGTAGGCTCTATATGATAAAAGTTTTATCACAAATGTCACATTTATATGGTTTCTCATTAGTATGCTGCTGCTGATGATATGAAGTGAACTTGATTGAGGAGAAAGCTTTACCACAAATGTCACCAAGCAAATGGTTTTTCTCTCAGTGTGAATCCTTTCATGACGTTTTAGGTTGCATATCCAAGTTAAACTTTTTACACTAAATGTCTCACAACAAATGGTTTTTTTTCTCAATATGCCCAGAATCTTTGGTGAACCTTAACATAGGCCTGCGACATAAATGCTTTATACAAATGTCACATTTATATTGATTCTATTTCGTCATGGCTGATGATATGAAAGTGCTTGAATCCGAAACTTTACCAAATATATCACAAACAAACGGTTTTTCTCCAGTGTGAATCTTTTGGTGAACCTTAACATAGGCCTGTGACACCGTGCTTTATCACAAATGTCACATTTTTATGGTTCTCTCATTAGTATGCTGCCGCTGATGATATGAAAGTCCACTTGACTGAGAGAAAGCTTTTCACAAATGTCACAAACAAATGGTTTTCTCCAGGTGTGAATCCTTTGGTGAACCTTAACATGAGCCTGTGACGTAAATGCTTTATCACAAATGTCACATTTGTATAGATTCTCATTAGTATGCACTGCCGCTGATGATATGTAAAGTCCCACTTGACTGAGAAAAGCTTTTCCTACAAAATGCTCACAAACAAAGGGGTTTTTCTCCAGTGTGAATCCTTTTGGTGGGTTTTCAGAGCAACTTTTACTGTAAATTCTTTATCTGGAAATCTCACATTTATATGGTTTCTCATTGGTATGCACTGCCGCTGATGATGAAAGTGTACTTGATTGATAGAAAGCTTTACCACAAATGTCACACACTGAAATGGTTTTTCTCCAGTGTGAGATCCTTTGGTGGGTTTAAGGCAGCTTTTTTACTGTAAACTCTTTATCACAAATGTCCACATTTATATGGTTTCTCATTAGTATGCTGCCGCTGATGATATGAAAGTGTGTGCCCAGTTGATGAAAAGCTTTACCACACAAATGTCACACACAAATGGTTTTTTTTCTCAGTGTGAATCCTGTGACGTTTTAGGTTGCATATCCGAGTTAAACTTTTTTCCACAAATGTCACATTCAATTGGTTTTTCTCCAGTGTGAATACTTTGGTGAACCTTAACATAGCACTGCGACGTAAATGCTTTATCACAAATTTCACATTTATATGGTTTATCATTAGTATGCTGCCGCTTCAGATGATAAAAGTGCACTTTGAATCCGAGAAAGCTTTACCAAATTCTCCACAAACGAACGGTTTTCTCCAGTGTGAATCTTTTGGTGAACCTTAACATAGAGCCTGTGACGTAAATGCTTTATCACAAATGTCACATTCATGAGGTTTCTCATTGAGTATGCTTGCACCGCTGATGATATGAAAGTGCACTTGACTGAGAGAAAGCTTTTCCCACAAATATCACAAACAAAGGGTTTTCTCTAGTGTGAATCGCTTTGGTGACGTGTTAAGTTGCCTTTATGAGTAAAAGCAGATCACAAATGATAAAACAAACAAGGGTTTTCTCCGGTGTGAATCCTTTGGTGACGTGTTCTAGGTTGCCTTTATGAGTAAAAACTTGATCCACAGATGTCACAAACAAAGGGGTTTTTCTCCAGTGTGAGATCTTTTGGTGAACCTTAACACAGGCCTGCGACATAAATGCTTTATCTGAAACGTCACATTATATGGATTCTCATTAGTATGCTGCCGCTGATGATGAGAAAGTGCCGCTTGAATCCGAGAAAGCTTCTACAAATCGTCACAAACAATCTGTCGATAGTTTTCTCAGTGTGAATCATTTGAGGTGGTTTTAAGGGGAGCCTTTCTGCATAAAAGTTTGATTATAAATGTCACATTTATGGTTTCTCATTAGTATGTCCTGTTGATGACGTGAAAGTGCCTTTGAATGAGAGAAAGCTTTTACCACAAATGTCACAAACAAATGGTTTCTCTCTCAGTGTGAATCCTTTCGTGACATTTTAAACTGCTATGTCCAAGTAAACTTTTACCACAAATGTCACAAACAAACGTGTTTTTCTCCAGTGTGAATCATTTGAGTGATAGTTAAGATGGGATGTTTGGCTAAAATTTCAGTCTTTATCACAAATGTCACATTTTGTATGTTTTCTTTTTTATGACAACTATTGCCTTTGAAGACCATCCTGATGTGGAGAAAGCTATGTTACAGATTCTACAAAATGAGTGGTTTTTCTTCAATGTCTTGTTGAGATGTGAGTTCTGTTGCCTTCTTCACCACAAAGCTCAGAGTAATTTGAGTTTCCATTGTTTCCATGGTTTACTGTTCTCCCTTTCACAAACGCAGACGCTAATTACTGCATTGACCCAGATCATCAAACCTACAATAAAGCAAATAAAATTATAAACTTGAGCTACAACTATATTGGAGTAAGTTTCTTGTGGTTACTTTTATAGTACTTGTGTACATTTTCTATACTCAACTTCTAACTACTTTATACCAAGTTTTTCCTCAAATTAACTGTAATAATTACACTTTATAAAATAAACATGTATCATCAAATAAATAATAAGCTGAAAAAAGGACACACAAAGGACATAAACTCAATGAATAATTAGAGTGAATTATTTGAAACAGCGCTCTATTTTGGATAGAAGGAGTGAGAATGTCATCATCCGACCGCTACTTTTTCTCTTAAATATACATAACAAACAAAATAAACGTCACCCCCTAAATTTTTTTAAAAGTAGTCTTATTATTAAACATAATAAATATACAATGTTGTGCAGGATGGTTGGTTTGCCAGGTCAACCAAATTTGCCACATTATATGTTAAGTCGTTACCTCTCCACATACTCATATTCTTCATTAACCCTCCTATAGGTTTAACAATCAAAGACACTCAATATTTGTATGCAAATCCCAACCCATTGACTTTGTGCAGTAGTAGTATGTCAGATGGCGTGGGTGATGCACTACCACCAAAAAGATATTTTGGATCAAAAAAAAAAGATATTTTGGATCAAAAAAGATATTTTGGATCAAAAAAAAAGATATTTTTGGATCACATCAAAAAAAAATATTTTGGATCAAAAAAAAAGATATTTTAGATCATCCAAAAAAAATATTTTGGATCAAAATCTTTTTATCAAAAAAGAGATATTTTTGGATCAAAAAGAGATATTTTAGAAGGCGCAAATATAACAAAAAAAGATATTTTGGATCAACATTAAAAGTTTCTCTACCGTGAAACCAAGTTGAAATTTTAAACTCCTTTTGCGTGGTGCAAAAGATATTTTTAGTAGACGCAACACCAAAAGATATTTTTATAATGTTACATCAAAAAGATGTTTTATAATGTTACATCAAAAGGTATTTTATAATGTAACATTATAAAAAGATGTTTATAATGTTACACACCAAAAAGATATTTTATAATGTCTCACACACAAAGATATTTTATAATGTCTCACAAAAAGATATTGATAACACCCAAAAAAGTTACTTTAAAAAGTGACATAATGAATCTTTATTATCTTGTTTAATAATAAAGATGGAGACAACTCGAAAAAATATTTATCGAAATGGACATTGGATGAATTAATCGAGGTTTGAAAAGCAAACACATTGGTCGATTAATTATCGTGAAAAACAGCAAGAATAAGGATTTGATAAAACGCAGTTGGTACAACGCGGTTTAAAAAAATATATAAAATCAACAAAAACCAAAAACCATTACCCTATGAGATTAAATTTGGCGGAACTACGCACTCGCGTAACGCTCTTAAATATTGAGCTACCGCCCGGAGCAAACGGGCGGTTGATTAAAAAAGACTACATTAACGCTATTAAAAGGTTTCACGGTAGAGAAACCAAATTGAGGTTTAAACGCCCGAGCGACGGTGGTAGACATTTACGCCAACAAAGAATGGTGGTACCGTTGAATCACAGCAAAGAAAAAGATTTAAACATATTTTACGAGGCGGTAAAACCAAAGATTATTACAAAAGTTACGCAAAAGACTTGAAGATTTTAAAGCGTTCGAAGTTTATGATATTTATATGCGATTAAATTACGTAAAGAAAACTTTACCGGCTTTGGATGATTTTACTGAATCAAATTTTTCATAACAATAGAAAACCGTGTTTATTTAATTTAAACAATATCAAAAATGTATTAGATGAAGTTTTTTCACGAATTCAAGAGGTTTTAGAAAAATATACGGGGGAGGGCAGTGGATGGGTAATAGATCGCATCGTTGAAATGAACGTTATAATTAGCAAGCTTCAGCCTCTGAAAGGTGGTAGTTATATCGAGCTCAATGCGATTATATTAAAAAAAAAGCGTGCATCAACATAAAAAACAAGAACGACGATTGTTTGCGGGTGGGCTTCGCGCTCATCGTTTTCCAACGAAAGAATGGTGAAAGAACGAGTAAATACCCAAAAGGGGACGGTTTAAATTTTAGTAATATCGACGCCACCCCTCAACCAAATTAAGCGAGTGGAAAACAAAACAATGTAGCGATAAATGTTTTTGGTTGCGAAAAACGATAATGGTTTATCAAATTGGCGATCAACCCGCGAAAACCTAGATCGTATAAATTTTATTAGTTGATTCCTGCATAAAGAAGAAAGGAACTGGATCTCACTACGTTTGGATTAAAAGATTTAAACAAATTGCTTTTTGACTGACAGGCAAAACACGAGAGCATCGTCAAACATTTTTGTTTTGAATGTTTGCCAAGGTTTTTCGACGGGTGCGTATCTCCAAAACCACGTAAAATGTGAGGAATAAACGACAGACCAACAAAGATCATATGCCACAAAATGATAAAATGAAGTTTATAAATTTTCATAAAAAGATGAAAGTTCCATTCGTAATATACGCCGAAACTTTGAGGTGTTATTAATCAATTCAAGACGAAAACTCGACCAATACTAAAAACTACAAGGCAAACATGTCGTTTGCATTTTATTCGTACGTCGTTGCCAAATGCAATGGAGAAAGTAGTTTTTACGTATTCGTACAGGGCAAAAAGACGCGTCTAAACATTTTTAGACGCATTACAAAAAGAAGAAGAAAAGATTAATAATATATTTAAAAATCCTAAAAATTAAACATGACTTCGAAAGAAATGTAAAAATTACAACTCTGCCAGCGTGTGTTGGATATGTGAAAAAAGTTTTTTTTAAACTACCGACAACAAGTTTACTCGGGTGAGATCTATTGTCACTTTACCGGAAAGTATAGAGCGCGGCTCACAATTGTTTTAATTTTAAGAACTGAGTTTAAAACCAGGTAAAACATTTATTCGGTTATATTCTACCATAATTTGCGCGAAACTACGACTCTCATCTCATATGCAGACCGCCGGTCTCATCAGTGGAAATTTAAAGTGTATTCCAAACAATATCGAAAAGTATATATTTCTTTTAGTATTAATCAACTACGATTTATAGACGGACGCTCAATTTTTACTAAGCTTCGTTGGACAAACTCAAAATCAAACGATTCTTTTCCCAATTACGAGCAAGTTTGAACCCTCCCGAAAAAATTCAATCTCTCATTAAAAGCAGGCATTTATCCTTACGGTACATGGGACTCTTTCGGCGTTTCAAAAGAAACGCAACTTCCTTCTATAAGAATCGCTTTTTACAGTAGTCCCTAAGAACTGTCGAAAGCACATTACGAGGGGAGAACAATACGAGCATGCAAAAGACGTTTTGTAACGTGTTTGATTGTAAAAACTTGGAGTGATTATCACGGTTTGTATGTGCGTACGATACTTGTTTTGTTGGCGGACGTATTTGAAAACTTTCATGTACTTGTTTTAAAACAATGCGGTTTTGGATCCTGCTAATTATTATACAGGTCCTGGGCTGGATTGGAGGACGCTTTTGTTGTAAACACATTCGAAACAAACTTTAGATTTGTTTACCGATATCGACATGCATGCATTGTTTATTGAAAAGGCACGCGTGGAGGAACGTGCGCAGGTGTGAGTAAACGATACGTTACGAAAGCAAATAATGTATGTTTGCCGTGCGACGTGTAAATCGATCCCATCGAGTTACATTATTTACTTGGACGCAGAATATTTTTATGGCTACACTCTGCGGGTCAGTCAACACTTTACCGACTGGTAATTTTAAGTGGTTATCCACCAAAACAAATTGGCCAAACTCGAAGGCGATGGGTTTAAAAAACAGCAACGGGATACATTTTTGAAGGTTGATTTAGAATATCCAACCATTTTACACGATTCTCACAACGCATTTCCACTAGCGCCAGAGTTGTTGATAGTACCGAAAAGAATGGATGTCACCGTATCAAAAGAATTTACTAGGTGATAAGCCCGCTCCAGAAACGTCCTTCAAACTGGTTAAATTTATCCAACAAGAAGAAAAACTACGTTAACCTTCATTATCGTAATTTACTATTGTATTTACAACTCGGGCATGAAACTGACTAAAATTCCACAAAAAGGTTTTAAAATTTAACGAGATCGTGTTGGGATGAAATCGTACATTGATTTAAACACGCGACTCAGAAAGAAAGACGCAAAGAGTGATTTTTGAAAAAGATTTGTACAAACTCATGAACAATTCGGTTTTGGTAAAACTATGGAAAATGTACGAAATCGCGTAAACGTAAATTTGAAGCGATTAAACGATCCAAAAGCGGAAAATCCAAATTCGTTCACTCATCGCGAAACCAAAATTTTTGCAGAGGCTAGGATTTTCGATAACAATCTCCAACCGTCCGATTTACGTAGGAGATGAGCATATTGGTTTATCCAGGGTTTTTCATGTACGATTTTTATTACAATCATTTAAAGCAAAAATACGGCGACGATTGTGGGAGTTGATTTACACGGATACAGATAGCCTCATCTTGGAAATTAAAACGAAGATGTTTACAAGATATGAAAAAGACAAACATTTATACGATTTTAGTAATTTACAACAAGAGTCATTCTCTGTTTTCTGAAGAAAACAAAAAGTGATCAGTATTAAAATGAAAGACGAAACCGCGGGAGTACCTATAGTGGAAAAAGTAGGTCTAAAACCCAAATGTATTTTGATACTTACTTTGGACAAAGCTGAAATAAGAAAAGCTAAAGGAGTTAAAGACAAGTTTTAGAACAGATATTCAACACGAGCTTGATATAAACAAGTTTTTAATGATTGATAAACTACTCTACATCACCTATGAGTTTTTATTAGACATTTTGAAAACCACCATAGACTATATACAACTCGAGATAAATAAAATATCGCTATCTCTCTCGACACAAAAATACATTTAGAAAACCGGAATAGATACTCTAGCTTACAGTGAAACACTACTATTTTGAACGATTACGAATGATTGATTAACGTTTAACGATCGGTGGATTCATCGTATCTCTAGGAATAATTTGTATTTCTTCTCTTACAAAACTACGAGCAGGGCCTCCTTCTACATAATACAATAGTGGTTGATTCGCACCTTTCATCATTTTAGATATTCTATAAATTTTTATACTCCATATAGGATCTGTCGCTCTACGTCTCGTATCTTTTCCAAGCTTCACCGGGCGCGTATAAAACCGAACTAAGCTGTTTCTGGGGTCTTTTTTCATTTACAACCTCACATGGGTGATGCTGGATTTTGCTCTACACTGCACTTTTCTTAGTAATCGCGTCTTTGGGTTTTAAATTAATCAGTCAGAGTCGTCTCGTTGTTTTAACGCTTTTACGACCGCCGGTAATCTTTTTAACCCATTCTCTATTTCTAACATTAGTTGCAATTTTCTTGACCGTATTGATGCGAAAATAATCTTTCGCTCAAAGTTCTAATAAATCTCTCAACTATACCCCTAGCTCTGTGATTACCAGCTTCTCCTCGCTGAATTTTTTACATTATGCTCTCGCTCATCAAAGCATTAACTTGCTGCTCATGAATTCTTTTCGGGGTCGACTTTTTATAATTTTAGGCATTAAACCAACGGCGATCGTTTTATAAATTTTTCAAAAAGCGCTGACTCGCGCGGCTGTTTATCGATTAAAAGTACTGCAGGCTTTATATCTGCTGGCTTCATCTACGACCGTTAACGCGTACTTGTACGTAATTCTACCGACTTTGTCGTGCCGGAAGAAACAACAAGTCTGCTTGATGAACCTCGTTTGGTTTTCGAGTACTATTACTACTAGTTGGTCTCGGAATATATTTAGGAGGGTAAAAAAAAATTTGCCACAACGCGCTTGCTTTTTTATCCATCGTCGAACGAGTTTTCGATTTACTCTCTCGTTTCTTTAGCCAATTTTGAGTTGCATCTTGACCTTTGTAGTATCCTCTCAGACTACTAATAAGCGTTGGATAGTTTTCGTTCATCCATTTAATATTTATAAATAATTAGCGTCTATTCTCAACATTATTCGGCGGGCATGAGAGCGAGTTTTGGTAAAAATTCCCTTGTTAACTAACTTCTTTGTTGCGTCACCGCTTAATCCAATCGTTGCAGTTAGTTTTAACCCGTCTTTTTATATCTAATTTTCCATAAATCGGCTGGTTTCATTTTAAATATTTTTTCACGAGCATGCCACTGCTATAAAATGACTAAAAAGAGTCATAACTTGAGCTGTGATAAACCGTATCGGCGATCGTTTCTCATGTTATAGGCATTGAAAGGAATGTTACTATAATCGTTAAATATAAAAAAGTTTTTTTATTCCATTTCAAAAACATTTAGTTTTCTCTGGCGCGGTGGTGGTGAAACGCTAGCGAAGGTTTGTAAGGGTTCGTTTTAAATGTTGGTTCCCGAGTTTTGTCTAAAAAAATAACCTCCAATAAGCTAAACCAGCCAGCTATTACTATATAGGAATCGAGTAACTCGTTTCCATCACTCATCGAGTTGTTTTCTTTATAATACCTTTGCTATCTCTCGTCGCTAGAATGCATGGCGAAACTATTAGTTTAACGCTTTTCGCAGGATTAGCGAAGTTGTAGTTTTTTCTTTTGTTAATTTCAGCTAGTCTTTTTTCCAGCAGCAACTCTGTTTGGGTTTTTTTGGTCTAGTCGCTGGTTGGGTAATGGTCAACAATGGTTCGATTTCGCTGTAATCTCTCTTTCGGCACTTTTGATCGTTTGCTCGTTGGTTTCCATCGCTTTTATTATCCAGTTGAAGATAATGTTTTTAAGTTTCTATTTCTTCTTCTTTTCTTTTTAAATGTTTTGCTGTAATCAGCGAAAGCTTTAGGTGAGCGAGAAAACATACCCGTACTTGTAGTATATTTCACACACGCCACTGTACTAAGCATGCTATTCAATGAGAGCGGATCTTTTTAAATCTGAAATTAATTTACCTTCATCATCAATTTGCCAGAGAAATTGGCGAACAAATCTATCTGGTTTAAACTTGTTCCTAATACTTGCAGCGTGTAAGCGTTATAATGGCGCATAACCTAAAGACTGAGTAATATAGCGACCCCTAATTTTAGTTTCGTATTGCTAGTGTGTAATACTTCTACGCTCTTGCTTTCGCTCAAAGCTTCAATCAAAATAAGCTAGCAACAGTTCTTTTCCGAGAAATACTTGTAGAGTCTCCCCAACTACAACCCGATAAAAGGCGTAATTTTTTTTTAACAATAAGCTATAAAAATGGTTGGACGATAACGTCGGAATTAACGAGTGGCGTCTGTATATTTTCATTTAATATCTTATGTACTTCTTCATTTTATTATCGTGCTCGAAGAATAATCTATTAAATTTATAAAAAAATATAAAAACCAATAATTGGTTTTAGATAACCCATCAACGTTTAAAAAGCGTCGTTAAGATTTAACATTAGATCTTTTACTCGTTTGGTGAGATATCATTCGTAAATAAATATTTTTCTTTTTTCAGTATTCTCGTTTTAAAACTTGTACCAATTCTTGTCTTTCTTTCGGCGTTATTCTGAGGTTAGTTGAGAATATATATATAAAATCATTTACTCGTTCAACAGATATGATTCGTAAATAAAACTTGCATCGTTCAGCATTCATATTTATAAATATGCTTTATAATATTTATTGAAAAATGCCGAATATGTGATAATTACCGCCAACCTATGAGCAATTACCATGGCAACCTATGGGAGTAACCTATGAGCACATTGCTCTTAACCTATATGGGTGAGTACCCTTAACCTATATAGGCAACCTATGAGCCGTTGCTTGCCCTTAACCTATGAGCAATTGCTCCTAACTCTATAGGTAACCCCGCGGGTAATTGCTCTTTTACAGTATTGCCCTTTTACCCACAGTGATAATTACTCTTTACTTACAGGTGCTCTTTACCCTGATAATTGCTCTTTACCACAGTAATTGCTCTTTACCCTGATAATTGCTCTTTACCCAGATGTAATGCTCTTTACTTACGAGTAATTGCTCTTTACCTATGAGCAATTGCTCTTAACCTCAAACAGTGCTCTTAACCTATGAGTAACCCAGTGGTGCTCTTTACCCACGGTGTAATTGCCTCTTTACCCACGCAGGTAATTGCTCTTTACCTGATGGTGCTCTTTACCACGGTAAATTGCTCTTTACCTGATAATTGTCTTTACCCACGGTAATTGCTCTTTACCCATGATAGTGCTCTTTACCCACGAGTAATTGCTCTTTACCCACGAAATGTTACTCTTTACCCGGGTATTACAACGACTTCAGTATTCGACAATTACTCAGTGGCGTATTCATAACCAGTAGGCACAATCACGTTTTAAAATTAATTTACGGTGTTTAACTTTCGTTTAATTTTCATGAATTTCCATTCTCAACTCTCGCGCGAGTTGGTACAACATCATTTTCTCTAAGACAATTCTCATCAGGACGGTCTCTATCTTTACAATAAAATAAACCGCCCATTTGGTTGTTGTTCTCACAAATCTTTCCAATACGCTATTATATTTTTGCAGAAAAAGTCCAACAGCTGTCGTCGTGCGTGTGTCTACCGCTTCACAAAGCCAATTGCGTGATCATACATTTATTATTCTCGTCGTATTTTTATAATGCAACTGTTTTTTTGGCGCTGCAATGGGTCTGTAATAAACAACGTTTCTTCAGATTTGGCGTGTAAACATAAATTTGTATAGCCTATTCAGCGATATGCGTTTTAAATCGTTAGTGTGCGTTATGTCGTTTAGAACCCATTTTCTATTTTTATCTTGTCGTTGTTGAAAATGATGGGGAGCATAATCTGTATTTTCAAAATATTTAAAATATTCATTTTGTAATAAATTTAAAATAAATTCAGTTTTTCACATCCCGTTTGTCCATAGATGTGGCGTGTGTGGATATTTAGTGGCATTTTCTTTTTAATAATGGCGTTTTTAATAATCACTGGGTAACGACAATCGACCGATTAAAGCGGTTTCTAATGTTTGGTGCGGCGTCCATGATAATAAAAGTATACATGTTTGGTTCACCCGCACTCTGACTTCTTTTTCAATTTTGAATGGTAATTCCTTGGGATAAATTTTGCACTTTCGTCTTCGCTTCCGTGTAAGCATTGCTCGGTACCGTTCTTAAATCTAAAATAAACCCGTATTTATCATGATAATAATTCGCTATTTTGATATTACTTAAATCTAGAAGCTTTCACAACTACGTATAAGCGTGTTGTTTTCCGAATCACAGTATTTTGAAATCTCTTCCCATTGTTGATATCTTTTCATTCCGTGCGGCGTACAGAGTTGATTGAGAGCACTTCGTCGTATGCTAACTTTGTTGTTACAGTTTATAAAACTTGTTGCTTTCTTTCACGTTGGGTTCTTTAAGCAAAACAATATTCCTTTCATACTTTTTGCTGGAGTATTTAAATTTATATTCCACATTGTATCTTTTTGTTGTCGTGAATTCGCTCTGTCTCAATAGCGATCAAATTATTATACTCGTTCTATATTTGTATTGATTTCCTAATTGCAGTGATGGTAAGCGTTAAACAACGAAGACGGCTTCATTGATTAATTTAAAGAGCAAAGGCGATTAAGAAAAGTAGCGTGGGAGCAAAATCCAGCATCACCCATGCGAGTTGTAAATGAAAAATTCCCAGAAACAGCTTAGTTCGGTATTTATGGCGCCGGTGAAGCTGAAAAGATCACGAGGGCGATAAACGACAGATCCTTTTGGGTATAAAAAATTTATAGAATATCTAAACGATGAAAGGTGAATCAGCCACTATTGTGTTATGTAGAGGCCCGCTCGTGGTTTTGTGAAGAAAAATACAAATTATTCCTAGGATACGATGAATCCCACGATGATTGGCGTTAATCAATCATTAAATAGATTTCAAAATAGTATGCACCGTAAGCTAGAGTATCTCCGTTTTCTAAAATGTATTTCTTTGTCCTAGAGGAGATGGCGATATTTTATTTATTAGAAGGTTGTATATAGTCTATGGTTTCGGTGTCTAATAAAACTCATAGGGTGATGTAGAAGTGGTTTGTCGTTTTAAAACTTGTTATATAAGCACAAGTGTTGAAATATCTTGTTC